>CAUYTI010054788.1:0-18703 GCA_963575145.1 Galago senegalensis
CTGCAACCAAAAAATGGCCAGGCGTTGTGGCGGGCATCTGTAGTAGTCCCAGCTACTTGGGAGGCTGAGGCAGGAGACTCACTTGAGCCCAGGAGTTGGAGGTTGCTGTGAGCGTGATGCCATGGCACTCTACCCAGGGGGATAGCTTGAGGCTCCGTCTCAAAAAAAAAAATTTTTTTTTTGGAACATTCAATATAAATATATACTTATAGTTCAACAAATAATTTTTTTTGAGACAGTCTCACTTTGTTGACCTCAGGAGAGTTATGTGGTGTAGTATCTCACAGCAACCTCAAACTCTGAGGCTCAAGCTGGTCCTCTTGCCTCAGCCTCCAGAGTAGCTGGACTACAGGTGCCTCCCACAACCCCTGGCTATTTTTAGAGACTGTGTCTTGCTCTTGCTCAGGCTGGTCTTGAAGTCCTGAGCTCAAGCAATCCAGTTCCCTCGGCCTCCCAGAGTGATAGGATTAGAGGCATGAGCCACCGCGCCTAGCCTTAAACTTGATAATCATAATGGCCTTCTTCTACCCCTTCTTCTATGTTCCCCTTCCCCTCACCTGATCAGAGTTCTGTGCCCGGTAGAGTCATCCAACACTTTATTCCCGTAAGACCTGAGTTCTTGGTGATCCTCTTTTTTACTGGGTTGCTGTATTTTGCCATGAACCGGGTCTTTGGAGCGAGGCTGTACTGAGATGTGTCCACAGTGACTCCTGACCTTCAAGACTGAGCCCCCTTCCTCTATTGAGTAACAGCCGCTCCCTCCTTGGTTTTTCTGGCATCATCTAAGCCCAGAATGGCAGCGCTAGCAGAAGCCCTGAAATAAAGGGAGGCAAATTCAGACCCGGAATACGCGGCTGTCCAAGTGAGGTTGAGACGCTGTCCACGCATCCTATTCTTGTCACTACAAAGGTGGTATGACTGGGTGGCCGCGCAGGGTGCGGCCTTCACCTCGCAGACGCGCCCTCTGCTGGCCCTTCTTCAGACCTGCGGCCGCGAGCATCGCCCCCTGCAGCCCTCCCTACCTCTGGTGGCTGGTCACTGCTCTGATAGCCCTTTCCCGCCTTTATTTGAAGAGTTTCTGGAATCCCTCCGTTTCACTGAAGGAGATGTTGGTTTGGGAGAATTTTCAAGAAGAGTGGTGGAAAGTGGCATCTTCCCCGTCATTTTAATGCTTGAACAAGGTAAACTTATTAAAATATGACAATTCTAATCTACTGTATTGTATTAATATTATTGCATTTTACCATGAACTTTTATCTATTTTCTGACATTCTTAAGTGAGTTTTGAGTATTTGGATGAATACAATGCTAATAAATATTTGTATTTCTCTGTCTTAAAAATTAAAATTCCAGCCCACGTTCCCAGCTAACAACTATTATTATTATTATTTTGAAACAGAGTCTCACTGTGTCACTCTCAGTAGAGTGCTGTGGTGTCACAGCTCACAGCAACCTCAGACTCTTGGGCTTAAGCAATTTTCTTGCCTCGGTCTCCCAAGTAGCTGGAACTACAGGTGCCTACTGCAATGCCCGGTTTTTTTTGTTGTAATTGTCATTGTTGTTTGGCAGGACCAGGCTGGGTTCAAACCCGCCAGCTCTGGTATATGTGGCTGGCACCTTAGCTGCTGAGCTACAGGCACCGAACCTAACAATTATTTTTTAAACTCAAAAGTAGAAGAACCTATAAATAAGAATAGCCAGCCAGGCATGGTGGTTCACACTTGTAATCCCAACACTCTGGGAGGCTGAGGCAGGTGGATTGCCTGAGCTCACAGGTTGAGACCAGCCTGAGCCAGAGCAAGACCTCGTCTCTAAAAAAATAGCCATGCATTGTGGTGGACACCTGTAGTCCCAGCTACTTGGGAGGCTGAGACGAGAATTTCTTGAGCCCAAGAGTTTGAGGTAGCTGTTATCTATGACACCATGCCACTCTACCAAGGAGGGGAGGGAAACAAAACAAGAATAGCCAAGCACAGTGGCTCATACCTGTAATCTTAGCACTTAGGGCGGCCAAGGCAGGAGGACCACTTGAGACCAGGAGTTCCAGACCACCTTAAGCAACATAATGAGACACTCTCTACAAAAAAAATTAAAAGGCAGTAGCTCAGTTGGCAGGGCGCCAGCCACAGACACCAAGGGTGGTGGGTTCAAACCTGGCCTGTGCCAGCTAAAACAGCAATGACAACAGCAACAACAACAAAAAATAGCCGGGCGTTGTGGCAGACACCTGTAATCCCAGCTACTTCAAGGCTGAGGCAAGAGAATCACTTAAGCCGAGGAGTTGGCAATTGTTGTGAGCTGTGACACCATGGCACTCGACCCAAGGCGACGACTTGAGACTGTCTCAAAAAAAAAAAAAAAACTTAAAAATTACCCAATTTGGTAGGTTGGTGCCTGTGGCTCAAGCAGCTAAGGTGCCAGCCACATACACCTGAGGTGGTGGGTTTGAATCTAGCCCAGGTCACCCAACAACAATGACAGCCTCAACCAAAAAATAACCAGGTGTTGTGGCAGGCGCCTGTAGTCGCAGCTACTTGGGAGGTGAAAGCAGGAGAATGAGCCCAGGAGTTGGAGGTTGCTGTGAGCTGTGATGCCACGGTATTCTACCCAGGGCAACAGCTTGAGTCTCTGTCTCAAAAAAAAAAAAATTACCCAATTTGAGGGCACATGCTTATAATCCTAGCAACTTGGGAGTCTGAAGTGGGAGGATCCCTTGAGCCCAGGAATTCAAGGTTGCAGTGAGCTATGAATGTGCCACTGCACTCCAGCCTGAATGACAGAGCAAGACCTTGTCTCTACAAAATAAATTGAAAAAAAAAAATAGATGGTGACCCTAGTAAACACCTGATACTGTGTTTATGTGGCTCAATTAAAATGAAAAGGATAATTTTATGCAAAAGCTTCAAATAACTGAATTTTACCATATTGTTCCATTCAGTTTTTTATTTTTGAGACAGAGTCTCACTTTATCGCCCCTCATAGAGTGCTGCTGTGTCATGGCTCACAGCAACCTCAAACTCTCAAGTGATTCTCTTGCCTCAGCCTCCCAAGTAGCTGGGATTATAAGCACCCACCACAACATCCGGCTATTTTTAGAGCTGGGGTCTCACTTTTGCTCCCACTGGTCTCAAACTTGTAAGTTTAGGCAATCTGCCCACCTTGGCCTTCTAGAGTCCTAGGATTACAGGCATGAGCCACCGTCCCCAGCCGTATTGTCCCATTCACTAAGGATTCTAGCTGTGATTCTAGGTGTAATATATGTTCCCTGTGGGGAAATCAATTTCTCCAAATAACTGGATCCATTGTCACATAATGCTGGAGGGGACAATCATCCCAATTTGAATACTACAAAATAAATTCCAATATATTTGGGCTCTGCCCTCATTTGTCTCCTCACATGTCAGCTTGCCTCCCTTAAGTGATGCTAGGTTCTAGAATCAGGCTCCAGACTCACCAGGACCTGAATGAGAACACTATGACCCTTAGCTCACCTGAGGGTCCCTAGACATTTGTTTGGAAGCACCTTTAACCTGCTCTCTTTGCCTCTGAGACTGCAAGGGAACAAAGATGAAGTCACAAAAACAAGGATAATTAGACAAGAGAATTGCTTAAGCCCAAGACTTTGAGGTTGCTGTGAGCTATGACACCACCGCACTCTACCGAGGGTGTCAAAGTGAGACTCTGTCTCAAAAACAAACAAAAAAAAAAACAAAAAAGAAACCCAAAACCCAGGGATTATTGATCTGGCCCTAAAATATTTTAATGTAGTTTATCAAATAACATAGTCATACCAGCCTGTTGGCCAAGCCTCAAAGGCAGTTTCTTCAATTTGGCACTGTGGACATTTTGGGCAGGATTACTTTTTGTTGTGGGGGCCTCTTCGTGTGTCCCATTTCATGCCAATAACACCCCTCCTCCCAGTCGTGATAATTAAACATGTCTCCAGATATCGCCCAATGTCCCCATGGAAGCACAATTGGCCTAGTTGAGAACCATTGGTCTAATGTAAGCAAAGTAATCCCAGCACTTGGGGAGGCTGAGGCAGGTGGATTGCTTGATCTCAGGAGTTCAAGACCAGCCTGAGCAAGAGTGGAGACCCCATCTTTACTAAAAGTAGACAAAATTAGCCAATGTCATGGTGGGTGCCTGTAGTTACAGCTACTTTGGAGGCTGAGGCAGGAGGATCGCTTGAGTCCAAGAGTTTGAGGTTGCTATGAGCTATGATGCCACAGCACTCTATTCAAAGTAACAGAGACTATGTCTCAAAAACTAGATAGATAGATAGATTGGTTGGTAGAATGAGCAAAGTTATCAGGATAAAATATTCTGCCATAGTAGAACATTGTTTAAACTTCCAGATGATTGTAAATCAAATTTCAAAAATATTATGTAATAGGCTCGGTGCCTATAGCTCAAGCGGCTAAGGCGCCAGCCACGTACACCTAAGGTGGCGGGTTCGAATCCCCAGCCCGGACCCGACAAACTACAATGACGGCTGCAACCAAAAAAATAGCCGGGCACTGTGGCGGGCGCCTGTGGTCCCAGCTACTTGGGAGGTGGAGGCAAGAGACTCACTTGAGCCCAGGAGTTGGAGGCTGCAGTGAGCTGTAATGCCATGGCACTCTACCCAGGGGGAGAGCTTGAGGCTCTGTCTCAAAAAAAAAAAAATAAAATAAAATAAAAATATTATGTAATATATCTTAGTAATTTTATCTTTCTTCTTAGCTTTGATAGAATACATCTGATACAGATACCCTAAGTTAAAAGCTGGGGGGGGGTTGTTTTTGTTTTTTACTATAGAGTACTAGGGCAGCCCAGCTCACCGCAACCTCCAACTCTTGGGCTCAAGCGATTCTCCTGCCTCTGCCTCCCAATTAGCTGGGACTATGGGCACCCACCACAACGCCTGGCTACTTTTTGGGTGTAGCTATCATTGCTGTTTGGCGAGCCTGGGCTGGATTCGAACCCACCAGCTCAGGTGTATGTGGCTGGTGCCTTAGCTGCTTGAGCCACAGGCACTGAGCCTAAAAGCTGTTAACTTTTATTCCAAAATCCGATGCCTTTGTCTATTAATAACAAGGATACACTATATATTCCAAATTATAATGGAAAGTCTGGGAATCTTTAAACATTCACAGTCTGCATCACCTAAAATCAACAGTGGAGATAGAAAAATTACATGGAATACTAAAAATAAAACGTACAAACTTTGTAGGGGAAAGGTGCTGGTGTTTAGTGTGGCAAGCATCCATGTCTGTTCTTGAAAGGCCTCGAATTTCCTTTTAAGGAAGTAGCTCTTCCCTTTTGTGGAGAGAATTGGTAAGAGAGGCGTTCCTCTGTGACCCCATAAATCAACAGAAGAAAGGCCCATCCGGGCATGGTTCTATGTACCTATAGTCCCAGCTACTCTAGAGGCTGAGGCAGGAGGATCCCTTGAGCAGGGAGTTGGAGATAGGCCTGGGCAATAGAGTAAGACACCCCCACCCCACCCCCTTTGGGGGGTGGGGAAAAGAAAAGGAAAGTCCGTGACCCGAGCTGGACCAACTGTAAGCTTTTCTCTGGAAACTTGATTCTGGAGCGAGTGACCCTTGCATGAAAAACCATCACCCATGACCATCTGATTCTCAGGAGTCTCAGTGTTTTTTACCTTCTTACTTATTCAGGCCCTCTGAAATGTCTTTTTGTTGTTGTTTGGTTTTCTGGTTTTTGTTTTTCTTCTTTTGGGTGTTTTCTTTTTTTTTAGACAGGGTCTCACTGTGGGTAGAGTGCTGTAGTGTCGTAGCTCACAGCAACCTCAAATTCCTGGGGTCAGGAGAGCTTCTTGCCTCAGCCTCCTGAGTAACTGGGACTACAGGTGCCTGCCACCACGCCTGGCTAGTTTTTTCTATTTTTAGTAGAGATAGGGGTCTCTCTCTCTTTCTGGATGGTCTTGAACTCTGGAACTCAAGCAATCCACCTGCCTCCACCTCCCAGAGTGGTAGGATTGTGAGCCTCCATACCTGGTCTGATTTGATTCTTCCTGGTTCCAAAACCTGGTTCTCCAGCTCCCATCTTTCCAGTGAATTATAATTTGCTTTGTTTAAGTTGGGCTAGTTTGTTACCATTGTTGGCAACAAGAGGGAACTGAGCAAGGAGTCTGAGGAGTTGTGTAGAGAACCAAGAAAAAGATTTCCTGGAAGCTTGGGAAGAGTGTTTCGAGAAGGAAGGATAGTTAAGAATTTCAGACTTAGGCCGGGTGAGATGGCTCATGCCTATAATCCTAGCATTCTAGAAGACCGATGCAGGTGGTTTGCCTGAGCTCACTGGTTATAGACCAACCTGGGCAAGAGTGAGACCTTGTCTCTAAAAATAGCCTAGTGTTGTGGCAAGCGCCTATAGTTCCAGCTACTCAGGAGGCTGAGGCAAGAGAATCGCTTGAGTCCAAGAGTTTGAGGTTGCTTTGAGCTATGATGCCATAGCACTCTACTGAGGGCAACAAAGTGAGACTCTGCCAAAAAAAAAAAAAAATCACAGACTTTAGAGCCCAGCCAAGCAAGACAAGAACTGACAGGTGGGCCAGGTGCAGTGGCTCACACCTGTAATCCTAGCACTCTGACAGGCAGAGACAGGTAGATTGCTTGAGCTCACAAGTTCAAGACCAGCTTTAGCAAAAGCAAGACCCCCTTCTCTACTAAAAATTGAGGCAAGAGGATCGCTTGAGCCCAAGAGTTGGAGGTTGCTGTGAGCTATGACACCATAGCACTCCACCCAGGGCTACAGCTTGAAACTCTTTTCTCAAAAAAACAAAACAAAACAAAACATAATTAAACGGTTTTTATTTTTTTTTTTATTTTTTTTTTTTTTTTTTTTTGAGACAGAGCCTCAAGCTGTCCCCCTGGGTAGAGTGCTGTGGCATCTCAACTCACAGCAACCTCCAACTCCTGGGCTCAAGCGAGTCTCTTGCCTCCGCCTCCCAAGTAGCTGGGACCACAGGTGCCTGCCACAACGCCGGGCTATTTTTTGGTTGAAGCCGTTATTGTTGTTTGGCAGGTCCGGGCTGGGAATTTGAACCCGCCACCTTAGGTGTACGTGGCTGGCGCTTTAGCCGGTTGAGCTGTAGGCGCCGAGCCTCTTTTTTTTTTTTTTTTTTGAGACAGAGCCTCAAGCTATCTCCCTAGGTAGAGTGGCTTGGCATCACAGCTCACAGCAACCTCCAACTCCTGGGTTCAAGCAATTCTCCTGCCTCTGCCTTTCAAGTAGCTGGGACTACAGGCACCTGCCACAATGCCAGGCTATTTTTTGGTTACAACCATCATTGTTGTTTGGCAGGCCGGGGCTGGATTCGAACCTGCCAGCTCCAGTGTATATGGCTGGCACCCCAGCCTCTTTTTTTTGAGACAAGAGTCTCATTATGTCACCCTGGGTAGAGTACTATGGCATCACAGCTCACAGCAACCTCTAACTCTTGGGCTTAAGCGATTCTCTTGCCTCCGCTTCTCAAGTAGCTGGGACTACAGGTGCCTGCCACAATGCTAGGCTATTTTTTTGGTTGTAGTTGTCATTGTTTGGCAGGCCCAGGCTGGGTTCGCTCCAGTGTATGTGGTTGGCGCCCCAGCCGCTGAGCTACAGGCGCCGAGCCTGACAGGTGTTTCTCAAATTTGCCAATTGAGAGGCCACTGTTGGGAGGAATGTGCCTGGTGGCAGGGGATGACGGTGGCAGGTGGAGAACAGACACTGGACACGGAGAACTCTGCCTTTGCAGCAGCCTGCGTGCCTGGACAGAGGGCAACCAAGACTCATGAAAAGAGCCAGAGGACAGGGCTGAGCATGAACCTGTAGGACATTTCTGGGCACAGAGGAAAAAAGAAAAAAAAACGAGCCTGGAGGGAAGTTAAAACACAGAAAGAAAACTAGTGCACTCACCCCTTCAGAGTGTTTACTAAGTGCCAGGAAATCTTCCTGAGGAGGAGGGGGATGGGGTCAGACCAAAGGCAGACAGAGGAGCTCGCCTGGGACTGGGGGAGGGACACCTCTTCCTCTGAGACAGGATAGAGAAGGGATGGGGTGGATGTCAGAGGTGGAAGGAAGAGGAAAATGTGGATGAAATTTGCATTGAGTGATGGAATCTGCAGTATTCCAGAGGCACTTACTGTTTGTTGACTTCAGATGAATGAACTAGGGTGTGTGAGCCAAGAAACATCTGCAGGGAAGAACTGGGCTCAGAAGGAAGCAGAAGGGGAGGAAGGGGGTGGGAGAATTAGATGAGCAGAGTGGAGAATTATCAGCAGTCCCATCAGAAGCCCACAGGAGGAATGTGGTACTTAGTCCTTGGGGCCTTGTAGCCCAATATCTGAGAGGAATCTTGCATTGGGGGGGCCAGGGTATATTGTCTTTGTCTGTTTTTTTCAGATGCCTGCAGGTGGGACATACAAGACAATGCAGTTCAGATTTTTTTGAGCACCTACTGTGTGCAAGGAGCTAATGTGGAAACCACCTCCCAACTCTGAAACACCTGGAATAGAGGTGGAAATTCTCCCCCACTCTTCTTCATTTGTTAATACTTCCTAGTTTAAAAATTCAGCACTAATTCCTAATCTTAAAAAAATGGATAAAAGTGTCAGTTAAAATTCTCCACTGGTTGTTTAATTGTTGCATTTCTCTTAAACATACTTTTTATTTTGTAATAATTTTAGATTCACATAAAAGTAGCAAAGATTGGGCAGTACTGGTGGCTCAAGGAGTAGGGCACTGGCTCCATATACTGAGGGTGGCAGGTTCAAGCCCTGCCCTGGCCAAAAACTGCAAAAAAAAAAAAAAAAAAAAGTACCAAAGATAGCTCAAAGAGTTTCACTATTCCCCTCACTCAGTTTCCCCTAAAAGTAACATCTTACCTGATCTCACATTTCTCAAAACGAAGCTGTTGTTTAGCTGCCCCAGGCCAGGTTTGAACCCACCATTGAGCCACATTCCTCAAAACTAAGAAGTTAACATTGGTACATTAAAAGTAATTTAACTCCACACTGTATTTGATTCCATTAGTTTTTTACACTGTTTCAGACTCATATTTGGTGCCTCTCTTAGTGCTTAGTTGTTTTCAAAGAATTGGAATTAACTGAATGATGTTCCTCTTACCTAAGTTAACAAGAAGAGCTTAAACTTTTCTGGGCAGGCATGGTGGCTCAGTCCTGTAATTCTAATACTTTGACAGTAAATGAATAAAGCAAGAGTAAATGACCTTTCCCAAGTGCATACAACTTTTACTTGTCAGTTACACCTCAATAAAGCTAGGGAAAAACTGTAAGTAAATGTTCCTGGTGGGGCTTTGGGGCTCACACCTGTAAGTAATCCCAGCACTTTGGGAGGCGGTGGTGGGAGGCTGGCTTGAGTTCAAGTGTTGGAGACCAGATTGAGCAAGACTTGGTCTCTAGAAATAGCCAGGCGTTGGGGGGTGCCTGTGGCTCAGAGGAGTAGGGGGTCAGCCCCACATGCCAGAGGTGGGGGGTTAAAACCCAGCCCCGGCCAAAAAATGCAAAAAAAAAAAAAATAGCCAGGTGTTAATGGTGGGATTAACCAAGAGGATTCCTTCAGCCCAGGAGTTTGAGGTTGCTGATGCCATAGTACTCTACTGAGGATGACAAAGTCAGATGCGGTCTCAAAAGAAAAAAAAAATTGGCACAGCACCTGTGGCTCAAAAAAGTAGGGCGCCGGCTCCATACGCAGGAGGTGGCAGGTTCAAACTCAGCCCCAGCCAAAAACTGCAAAAAACAAAACTAAATAATAATAATAATTATTATATATATATATATTACACACATATATGTGTGTATGTGTGTATAGCTTGCATGTTAGGCTCATCTGGAGAACTTTATTATTATTATTATTTTCGAGATAGAGTCTCGCTTTGTCACCCTCAGTACAGTGCCGTGGTGTCACACAGCTCACAGCACCCTCCAATTCCTGGGCTTAGGTGATTCTTTTGCCTCAGCCTCCCGAGTAGCTGGGACTACAGGAGCCTGCCACAACGCCCGGCTATTTTTTGTTGCAGTTTGGCCAGGGCCCGGTTTGAACCTTCCGCCCTCAGCATATGGGGCCGTTGCCCTACTCACTGAGCCACAGGCACCAGCCAATCCAGAGAACTTTAAATTCCAAAATATATATGTATGTTGAGATAGCGTCTGACTGTCATCTTCAGTAGAGGGACTACAGGTACACGCCACTAATTATATATATAATCATAATTGCTTTTCTTAAATTAATTTCAAACATATATATGTTTATTTTAATATTACCCGTTTGAAATCAATATATTATATATAACATATATATCTATAATACATATATGTAAAATATAATTAGTGGCATGAGCCTCCTCTGGAGGCTGACGCAGGAGGATCCCTTGAGCCCAGGGGTTTGAGGTTACAGTGAGCTATGATGACACCACTGGACTTCAGCCTGGGCAACTAAACCGGACTGCCTTAATAAAAAAAAAAGAAAGAAAGAAAAGTAAATGGAGCAGATACAGCGTTCACTTGCAAGCTCTCACAGTGTTCTGTTTTTTAATTTTTTAATTGATACATGATTGTTCATGTTTATGGGGTACATGTGATCTATTGATACATGCATACAATGTGCAAAGATAAAATCAGGGTAACTGGCATATCCATTACCACCTACGTTTACCATTTCTGTGTGTTGGGTACATTTCAGATCTTTTCTTCTACCTATTTTGAAATACACAATAAATTACTGTTAACTACGGTAACCCCACCACGCTACCACCAAACTCTAGAACATATCCCTTCTAACTGTATTTTGTATCTATTCAGTTACAACGTTTTTAAAACGCGCTGATACGCCTAATTATAATACAGTCGGCCTCGGCCCTGTAGAGAAGCGAAGTAACCATCATCTTATAATTTGCTTTGCTGTTCATGATCGCCTTTGTCTCTGCCAAAACTAATCCTCGTGCGACCCAGATGGGACTCGAACCCACAATCCCCAGCTCCGGAGGCTGATGCCTTATCCATTAGGCCACTGGGTCACCACAGGATCCGGGTTCTCACGCCGTCCCCTTACGGGATGCCATCATAGTATCCCCGCCCCTCGCGCACTGAGGTCTCGCGCTGGGGGTGTGTGATTTGGTAGTCGCCGCAGCGCGCTTGCGCTCTCTCGGACTGACGTACCGACTTGCCGCCTGACCCTCTAGTGCGCCTGCGCTGTCAGCAAGGGCCAGCGGCGCGTAGCCTCGCGCGCCTGCGCGTGACTCTCGGTGCCCCTCTGCCCTTGTCCGGAGTGGCTCCCTAGGAGGCGGTGTCTGTGTGGTGTCTTTCCTTGCGGGTTCTTCTCGGACGTTCTCACCCTTATCTGCATGTTAGGCTCATCTGGAGAACTTTAAATTCCAAGGTCTGCTCCCCCTTATTGTTATTTAGTTGACCTGGGCGGACCCAGGCTTTCCACTGGGGGGTCCTTCAGAGCAGCGGCGTTAGGAACTAACTGCTAGCAAATCGCGGCATCCTCACCCGTCAACCCCCGTGTTCTTTCATATATTTATTTTTTTACAGCCTTCTTGCTTTTGTTTCCCGCTTTTCATCAACCGTCATCAATCTGATAAGCTGTTACGTGCTGGGGACTGTTGGGAGATCCCAGGGTGAACAGGCTTTTCCATCCGTAGAAATCTTCAAAATTGGCTCTTCCCTCAGCCGTTCACCTACATCGGTTTTCTCCCCGTCTCCTCTTTCCCTCCAGATTAAGGGGTAACTAGACAAGATAAGGTCCCAAAGTACAAAATAATACAAGGTCTTTTTTTCATCCTGAAGTTAGGTGTTAAAGATTTTTAGAGACTTTATGGTTCCACGAATAGTATCTGTCTGCTTGTTGTATATAAAAATGCTGGATTTGTGGTTTTAAAGTATATACAGTTTCATTTAGAGAAACATTACATCTAGAGATGTAACAAGCCAAACAGAAAATTGAAATTGACAGAACTTATGTCATTCAGAGTTAACTATTACACAATTAACAGTTGTGTATCTTTCAGGGTTTTTTGTTTGTTTTGTTTGAGAGACGGGATCTCACTGTGTTGCCCAGGCTGTACTCCAGCTCTTGGGCTCAAGCCATCTCTCACCTCAATATTTTTAAATTCTCATCTGTGTGTGATCTGTCACTATCTATTTTATTATCCGTGGCCAGCCTGTGAATTCTGAGGCATCCAGAAGAACTTTTTCATGAAAACTGAGGTAGTGGCTGGGCTGGGTGTCTCACACTTGTAATCCTAGCATTCTGGGAGACGGAGGTGGGTGGATTGCTTGAGCTCAGGAGTTGGAGACCAACCTGACCAAGAGCAAGAAACCCATTTCTACTAAAAATGAAAAAACTGATGCAAGAGGATCACTTCAGCCCAAGAGTTTGAGGTTGCTGTGAGGTATGACACCAGGGCACTGTAACGAGGGTGACAAAGTGAGACTCTGTGTCATAAAAAATACCCACAAAGTGAACATGTCACTTCAAGGAAAATAATTTATGCTATTTGTGGCTAATGAAACAACTTAAACTTTGAAGGGAGAATTTTAAAAGGTGAAACCTTATATCCACCACTGTTTATGGTTGCTAGCTTTTGGATACTTAAAAGACTTTTCTGCTATAATGAGTGTTATGCTCTGATGTTGCCTAATGCAACATAGCAATACTTCGTAGATCTGCATAACTTATAATCCAGTAAATTCTGAATGACCAATGCAAATTGTTGGAAAATCATATCTGGTTAAAAGATCCATCCAAGTAGAATTCAGACTAATGGATTTTAATGTAAAACAATATAAAATTTGCAGATATTGTTTCAGTTTTCACATCACAACATTTTCTTTTTTTGAGACAGCGCCTCGAGCTGTCGCCTTGAGTAGAGTGCTGTGACATCACAGCTCACATCAATGTCCAACTCCTGGGCTCAAGTGATTCTCCTGCCTCCACCTCCCAAGTAGCTGGGCCTACAGGTGCTGGCCACAATGCCTGGCTTTTTTATTTTTGGTTACAGCTGTCATTGTTTGGCGGGGCTCCGGCTGGATTTGAACCTGCCAGCTCAGATATATGTGGCTGGCACCTTAGCCATTTGAGCCACAGGTGCTGAGCCTCACAACATTTTCTTAATTAAAACGGGTTTTTATGGGGCAGCACCTGTGGCTCAGTGAGGAGGGTACCAGCCCCATATACCATGGGTGGTGAGTTCAAACCCAGCCCCAGCCAAACTGCAACAAAAAGCTGGGCATTGTGGCAGGCGCCTGTAGTTCCAGCTACTCGGGAGGCTGAGGCAAGAGAATTGCCTAAGCCCAAGAGCTGGAGGTTGCTGTGAGCTGTAATGCTACAGCACTCTACTGAGGGCAACAAAGTGAGACTCTGTCTCTGAAAAAAAATAGGTTTTTATTAAGCACTTTTAGGTTTTTTAGAAAAAGCAAGTGGGAAGTACAGAGGCTTTCCCTATGCTCCTGCACCTTCCCTCCACAATTTTCCCTATTATCTTTTTTCTCTTTTTGTAGGGAGTCTTAGGCATGCTCAGGCTGGTCTCCAATTCCTGTCCTTAAGAGATCCTCCTTCGTGGCCTCCCAAAGTGCTTGGATTACAGGTGTGAGCCACTGTGCTGGACTTTTGTTAACAACTTTTATTAGTGTGGTACCTTTGTTATAACTGATAAACTAATATTGTTATTTTATTATTAACTAAAGTCCATGGTTTACTTTACACTCTTTGTGTTGTACATTCTCTTGAGTTTTGACTAATGTATAATATAAAGAATGTATCCACCGTTAGAATAATTTCACTGCCTTAAAAATGCCCTGTGTACCAGCCTGAGCAAAAGTGAGACCCCATGTGTACTAAAAATAGAAAAAGCTGAGGCAAAAGGATCTCTTGAGCCCAAGATTTGGAGGTTGCTGTGAGCTATTATGTTACAGTACTCTACCCAGGGGGACAGCTTGAGACTCCGTCTCAAAAAAATAAAATAATAAAATAAATAAAGGGACACTGTGTGTTTAATTTTAAAAAAAAGAAAAAGCCCAGTGTTTCTTCACCTATTAATTCCTGTCTCCTTTCCCTGAAACCTCTTGCAACCACTAATCTTTTACTAACCTTGTCTTTCTTTTTTGCCTTTTCTTTTCTTTTCTTTTGAGGCAGCATCTGCCTAGCTCACAGCATCCTTAAACTCTGGGCTCAAGCCATTCATGTGCCTCAGCCTTCTTCATAGCAGAGTCTAAAGGTGCCTGCCACAACAAATAGCTAATGTTTCTATTTTTAATAGAGATAGGGTCTTGCTCTTGCTCAGGCTGGTCTCCAACATCTGAGTTCAAGTGATCCTCCAGTCTTGGCTACCTGGAGTCCTAGGATTGTAGGTGTGAGCCACTGTACCTGCCTTTTTTCTTTCTTTGTTTCTTTTTTTCTTTGAGATAAGATCTTAACTCTATTGCCCAGGCTGGAGTGCAGTGACAGCTTACTGTAATCCCTTTTTTTTTTTTTGTGAGACAGAGTCTCACTATGTTACTCTTTGGTTAGAGTGCTGTAGTGTCAGAGCTCACAGCAACCTCCAACTTTGGGCTTAAGCGATTCTCTTGCATCAGCCTCCCAAGTAGCTGGGACTACAGGCGCCCACCACAACACCTGGGTATTTTTTATTATTATACTTGTCATTATTGTTTAACAGGCCCAGGCCTGGTTTGACCCCACCAGCCCCAGTGTATGTGGCTGGTGCCCTGGCCACTGGGTTATGGGTCTCAAGCCTAGCTCACTGTAATCTTGAATTCCAGACTCAAGTGATTCTCCTCCCTAAGCCTCCCAAAGTACTGGGATTTCAGGCATCTTTATGATTCTAAGTATAGAATACAAGATTTTATTTTATTTATTTATTTTTTTGAGACTGAGTCTCACTTTCTTGCCTCTGGTAGAGTGCTGTGGCATCATAGCTCACAGCAACCTCAAATTCTTGGGTTCAAGAGATCCTCTTGCCTCAGCTCCCCAGTAGTTGGGACCACAGGCACCTGCCACAGCACTCTGGCTTAGGCTGATCTTGAACTCCTGAGCTCAAGTGCCCCCCAGAGTGCTAGAATTACAGACGTGAGCCACCACACTTGGCCACAAGATTTTAGATATACATTCCTGTAATCAACAGTAAGGCAGTACAATTTTAAAATATAATATTTATGTTCAAAGTGCTTTGAAATATAGGTAACTTATATTACCATTCTGGTAATATACTGGGGGAATATAGGAAAGAAAAAAGTTTACCAGATGTATTGTTCAAGGTTGTACCCATTAGGGAGTTTTACTGCTCTACTCTGTTTCAGGGCTACTTCCACATGAGCCCACCAATCTGGAGCAATCTGCTTCAGCTCATGCTGACAAATTATGCAGAGCTCCTGGCCTTTTACCCGATGAGCTGGTCATCAGATGCCCCATGAAGCCTCAGATGTAGATTGTGTGTAAGAAGTCAGCTGGAAATGAAGATTAAATGTATTAATAATATATGTTAAATGCTTATTAGAACACTTCTGGGTACGCAGTACTCAGTTTTCAGAAACGAAAGTACAATTTGGTAATAAAAAGAAAACAGATGACACAACTGCAAACCTTCAGAAGTACAGTAGGCTACTGATGAGAACGCTCAAGATTTCTCTACAAATTTCTTATTCAAATTTCTAGTACTTAACACCCCTTTCAGAAGAACAGAGCCTGCTTTCCTACCTCTAACCATTAAACAAAAGGCCCCGGTTCTCCAACTGGATGAATTTAGGTCTTGTGTCTGCCCCTGAACCATTCACAGTAGCTAAAAGAATGCCCTGCAGTGATTGGCTTAAAGGCGAATTCCTTCCACATTCTTGCATTTAGGGGGTTGGGATTATGCTGATTAAAAAACGAGGTGCACAGCCTCGCCCCAACTCGTTGACGGCTACGCAATGAGTCAGTCTCCGTTAATGTCTGCGAGAATGGACAAAGTCTAGGGTTTGAATGTATCTATAGTAAAAATAAATATATAAACCAATACAACTTATTCTATAATATGCCATTTTAAAACACTGAAAAATGGCAGAAACAAAATACCTCAATCCCGATGCTCCGATAACCGTCTTTGATTTTTTTAAATCATATGGCAAAAAACGCAAACTTTTTATTCAATAATGTATAAAATATAACATAGAACGTTACCCGAACGATTGACAAAGCGTGAACACGGAACTTTGTATTAAATGACAGCATGAAAATTCAGTTTTTCTGAGTTTCATGATTGCAGTGTGGCTATGTAAGAGAATGTCTTTTTTCTTAGAAGATATATAGAGAGAAATAGCAAATGTGGAGAAATGTAAAGATTTGCAATTCTTCTGCATTTAAAATTATTTAAAAATGAAAAGTATGGGACAGTGGAGAAACAGGCGTAATCAATCTTTTATTACCGTATTTACAGCTTCTAGTCTTTTATGACCATTTTTTTAAAAGAAAGGAAAATGAAACCAAAAAATACCCTTCTCCGCCAAGCTCCTGCTATGTCCATATCAGAAAAAGCAAAGCAAAGCAGTATGTTTTTATATAAAGATAGTAACTTTGAGAATCGTTTTGTGTTACTGGCTTAACCAGGGACCACCGTGTCCACTTTAACCCTGTAGAAACGGAGCCGCCCACGGCGGAGCGAGGCGAGGCTGGCGCCACCCCTTCGCGCTGCCTGCCGGGATATGGAGTCCCGGCTCCGTCGCCCCCAGGCGCTCCGGGATCGCCCGGTCGCTCATCTCGCGATGTTAGCATTCCCTTTTTACGGGTCCTGTGGCCTCCCCCCCAACGTGTTTTTCAAATCCACCAATGGGCATACAGCTTAGGCTCGAACCAGCCAATCGGAATGCGGAGTCACCGGGAAATTTAAATCGCGCCGGCCGGCTGCACGAGCCACACCGTGTTCTGCCTGAGCTACGGTGGACGTTTCCAGGGCAGCCGACCCAGGTCTTCTGCGTCCCGCACCACCTCCCGTGGAAGCTTGAGCTAGCTGTGCAGGTACGAGCTCAGCTGGCAGCCAGGCCCAGGTGGTAACGGCTGGCCCGCGGGCCGCGCTCAGTTTCTTGTTGGCGGGAGAAAGGCCCCACGTATACTCTGGGCCTGGCTTTGGCCTCCCTAGTTGCCTAGGCCTCCGGGGCGTTGTTCGTTGAGGAGGTGGCTTAATTGAGCAACGCGCGGGCTGGAGCTTTAGGGCTTAAACAGGGCTTACTGCGAACGGCAGCGAAAGCCTTAGCGCGTCGTGGCCGGGAGAATCAGAGACAGGCTGAGGGCGAATGTCCTGGGAGGGCCCTGGTGGCTCTGGCCTCCTCCACTGTTCCTTGTTGCATCTTCCCCGGGAGGCGGGCGGGGGTTAGGGTTGGACTTAGAGGTGGCAGTTGGGAGAGTTAGCTATCTTTAACACTTAAGCCCTAGGTTGGCTGTGTCACAGAGCTGTAGACGAGCTTAATGGAATTAAGGTTAGCATGCTGTAAGAAGGGTTATGACTTTGTCACCTTTTGGAGATCAGTCCTAAGTATCTGAGTCTGAGCGACGCACAGCTGATGTCATTCTAACTAAGTGCAGTCACTCCAAGTCCCTGGAAATGAAAATGTAAGATGCAGCACTATGTTTTCAGTGTTGACAAAAGAACGTTATGGAGGGCTCCAGGATGTAATGATGACCTACATTTGTATTTAACTTTCAAGTGTGGCAAATGGACTCATTTTGGCCATTTAAAGTAGGGAGAGCGTCCAGGAATTTTCATTTATTGTCCTGGGACGTAGGTTTTAATTTGTACTGTAGCTCGGTTCCCCTACTTTTTTGGATTCAGTTAACTATTAAGGACTCTAGAGCTTAGAAACTATCCAAAACGGTGGACACATGTGGCTGCTAAGCATTTAAAAGAGTGGTTAGTTGGAATTGAAACTATGCTGTAAGATTTCAAAGGCGTATTAAGAAAAAAGAATGTAGAACAGTTCAATATTTTTTATATTGATAACATTGAAATGATAATTTTGCAAATGTTGGGTTTATTAGGACTAGTTTTTACCTTTTGCCTTTTTTTAAAAAATGTGGCTACCAGGAAATTTAAATTTGTGTATGGTTTGTATTATATTTCTGATGGACAGTGCTGCTCCAGGAAGTCTCAACCCTTCTGAGGGGAGGAGACAATCTTTCGATTAAAACTATCTTATCATGCTGAAAATATGAAGTGTAGATTCAATATATGCTTCAATATTCTTATTTGTTGCTTTTATTGACAAATGAAAATGATACAGGATAAAATGATATTTTATCTCTTCCCCCATTTTCTAGCTTTCTCCCTTTGTCTCATAACCATGTCCACCAATGAGAATGCTAATTCACCAGCTGCTCGACTTAACAGGTTCAAGAACAAGGGGAAAGACAGTACAGTGAGTAACTTCTGTTGCTTTCTTCTGATGTATTTGGGAAGGGGTGAACACTTAGAGGGATTTTTTAAAAAATGTTCTCACTTGGCAACAACTTATGTGATAGGTGAAATGGTATGTTATCTTTTCTTGAGGAAATGAGGCGACGCCGAATAGAAGTTAATGTGGAGTTAAGGAAAGCTAAGAAAGATGACCAGATGCTGAAAAGGAGAAACGTAAGCTAGTTTCCTGATGATGCTACTTCTCTACTGCAGGAAAACCAAAACCACTAGGGGACTGTGAATTGGTCTGTGGATGACATTGTCAAAGGTATA
>CAUYTI010054793.1:0-10904 GCA_963575145.1 Galago senegalensis
CAACCCTTCCCCATCTGGCTAAAGGGAATTTCAAGGTATATAAAGCCCTCCCCCCTTCATTTTCTCTTTTTCCTCTTTTGGGAGATAGACATTAAAGAAAAAGACATTCAAAATCAACTGTATTATGAGAAAAATTAGAAAGTGACCATGCATGCTTGGGGGAAAGACTTGGCTCAGAAAAGACCTAAGAAGACCTTAAGTTCACACCTCAAGCTGATCCTTGACACAGAGATGGCCTATAACAATTTTCTTAAAAAAGAAAAGCAATTTTTTGGCTCAGCACCTGTAGCTCAGGGGCTAGGGTGCCAGCCACATACACAGGAGCTGGCAGGCTTGAACATGGCCCAGGCCTGCCAAATAACAATGACAACTACAACCAAAAAAATAGCCGGACATCATGGTGGGTGCCTGTAGTCCCTGCTACTTGGGAGGCTAAGGCAAGAGAATCACTTAAGCCCAAGAGCTTGAGGTTGCTGTGATGCCACAGCACTCTACTGAGGGCACCATAATGAGATTCTGTCTAAATAAATAAATAAATAAATGAATAAAAGTAATTTTTTTTTTTGAGACGGAGCCTTAAGCTATCCCCCTGGGTAGAGTGCCATGGCATCACGCTCACAGCAACTTCCAACTCCTGGGCTCAAGTGAGTCTCTTGCCTCAGCCTCCCAAGTAGCTGGGACTACAGGCGCCCGTCACAACGTCTGGCTATTTTTTGGTTGCAGCCATCATTGTTGTTTGGTGGGCCCGGGCTGGGGATTCAAACCCGCCACCTTAGGTGTATGTGGCTGGCGCCTTAGCTGCTTGAGCCACAGGCACCGAGCCAATAAAAGTAATTTTTGAAAAGTAGGTTAAGATGTAAGTTTTTGCTAAAAAAAATAAAAACTTAAAAACCAATAAACCCTGGACAAGGGGGAGAATTTCACTACCAAAGATAACATATTATTAGATTCAAATGTCCAATTTTTAACAACAACAAAAAAGTCACAAGATATATCAAGAAATAGGGAATTATGGCTCAATCAAAGGGAAAGAAATAAATTAAGAGAAACTGTCCATGAAAAAAGAACTGATGATCTGCTAGACAAAGACCTTAAAACAACTGTCTTAAATATACTCAAAGGAGTAAAGGAAGGCATACAGAAAATTAAGAAAACGGTATATGAATAGTGGAAATATCAATAAAGAGATAGAAAACCTAAATAGAAAGTAAGAAGAAATGCTTTTTTTTCTTTAGAAATAGTCTCACTTTATCACCCTTGGTAGAGTGCCATGATGTCACAGCTTACTGCAACCTCCAACTCCTGGGCTTAGCCCACAACACCGGCTATTTTTTTTTTGTTGTTGTTGCAGTTTGGCTGGGGTGGGTATGAACTGGCCACCCTTGGTATATGGGGGGAGTGCCCTACCCACTGAGCCACAGGTACCGCCTCTTTTTTTTTCCTTTTTTTGAGACAGAGTCTCACTATGTTGCCTTTTCACAGCAACCTCAAACTCTCGGGCTTAAGTGATTCTCTTGACTCAGACTTCCAAGTAGCTGGGACTACAGGTGCCCGCCACAATGCGCAGCTATTATTGTCATTGCTGTTTAGCTGGTCTGGGCTGGGTTCGAATCCGCCAGCCTTGGTGTATGTGGCCAGCACCATAACCACTGTGCTATGGGTGCCAAGCCTAAGAAGAAATTCTTAAGCTGAAAAACCCAATAACTAAAATGAAAAATTCCAGGCAGTGCCTGTGGCTCAGTGAGTAGGGTGCCAGTCCCATATACCAAGGGGGGGGGGTTTTGAACCCAACCCCAGCCAAACTGCAACAAAAAGATAGCAGGGCATTGTGGCAGGTGCCTGTAGTCCCAGCTACTCAGGAGGCTGAGGCAGGAGAATTGCCTAAGCCCAAGGAGCTGGAGGTTGCTGTGAGATGTGACGGCACCACACTCTACCAAGGGCAACAAAGTGAGACTCTGTCTTTAAAAAGAAAAAGAAAAGAAAAGAAAAGAAAAATTCCCTAGTTGAGTTGAAGGGCAGAATTAAGCAAGCAAAAGAATAAATCAGAAAACTTGAAAAGAAGACAATGGAAATAATCAAGTCTGAGGAACAGAAAGAAAAAAATATCGAAGAAAAGTGAACAGAGCTTAAGAGATTAGTGGGAAGCCATCATGCAGACTGACATACATACTGCAGGAGTTCCCAAAGGAGAAGAGAGAAAGAAAGGGACTTGGAGAGTGTTTGAAGAAATAATAGCTCAAAACTTCCCAAACTTCCCAACTTCAGCCATATGAAGTTGACAAAAGACATGTCTTGACAAAAGACATGAATAAAAAATTTCAAGAACTCAACAAATTCCTCATAACACGAACTCAAAAACCCATACCAAGACACATTATAATTAAACTTTAAAAAGCCAAAGAGAAAAACTTCAAAGAAGCAAGAGAAACACAACTCATCATATGTAAATTATCCTCAATAAGATGAAAATCAGCAAGTTTCTCATTAGAAGTCATGAGGTCAGAAGGCTGATAATATTCAAAGTAGTAAAAAAAAAAAATTTCCAACCAAGTATCCTATATCCAGAAAAACTGTCCTTCAAAAGTGAGAGGGAGATTAAGACATTCCAGATAAACAAAAGCTGAGGGACTTTGTTACCACTAGACCTGCCCTGTAAGAAATGTTCAAAGGGGTCCTCCAGGGTGAAATGAAAGAACATTAGACAGTAACTTCAAGCCATAGGAAGAAATAAAGATCTCAAAAAGATAAATACATGGGCAATTATAAAAGTTTGTAACTTCACCTTTTGTTTTTCATGTGATTTAAGGGACTAATACATTTTTTAAAAAATAGTTATTAGTCTAAAAGCTAGTATTATTTTAACTGTGTTGTTTTGTTTTATGTAAGACAGAGTTTCAGTTTGTCACCTTCAGTAGATTGCTGTGGCGTCATAGCTCACAGCAACTTCAGACTCTTCAGTTCAAGTGATCCTCTTACCTCAGTCTCCTGAGTAGCTGGGAATACAGGTGCCCACCACAACACCCAGCTATTGGCTTGGCGCCTGTGGCTCAAGTGACTAAGGCGTCAGCCACATACACCTAAGGTGGCGGGTTCAAATCCAGCCCGGGCCCGCCAAAAACAACAATGATGGCCGCAACCAAAAAATAGCCAGGCGTTGTTGTAGGCACCTGTGGTCCCAGCTACTTGGGAGGCTGAGGCAGGAGACTTGCTTGAGCCCAGGAGTTGGAGGTTGCTGTGAGCTGTGATGCTACAGCACTCTACCCAGGGGGATAGCTTGAGGCTCTGTCTCAAAAAATATATAAATAAATAAATAAATAACAAAAAAACACCCAGTTATTTTTAGAGATGGTGTCTTATTCTTCCTCTGGCTGGTCTTAAACTTGTGAATTCAAGTGATCCACCTGCTTTGGCCTCCCAGAGTGCTAGAATTATAGGCATGAGCCACTGTACTTGGCCTCGTAACTTTGGTTTGTAATTCTACATTTTATTTTCCACATAATTTAAGGAATTAATGCATTTAAAAATTATTAATTCATGGTTAGAGATACAATGTATAAAGATATAATTTTGTGGCATTAATAACTGAAAATGCTGGGGAAAGAGCTACAAACAGTTTTTGAATGTTATTGAAGTGAAACTGGTACAAATTCAAATTAGAGTGTTATTATTTTTGGATGTTAAATGTAATTTGTATGGTAACCACAAAGAAAATAGCTATAGAATATACACAAAAGAAAATGGGAAAGAAATTTAAACATTTCACTACAACAAATAAACAAATAAAAACTAAACCAAAGACAGTAACACAGGAAATGAGGAGGGAAAATGATAAGTCATAGAGAAAATAAATGGCAAAATGACAGAAGTAAATATCCACTTATCAGTAATTATCTTATTTTTTTCAGTAATTACTTTAAGTGTAAATGGATTAAAATTCCCAATCAAAAAGCAGATAATGGCAGAATGGATAAATACATGGACCCAATTATATGCTGTCTGTAGATCTAAAGACACAAATAGATTGAAAGCAAAAGGAAGCAAATTCTGACATATGCTACGGTAGAAATGAATCTTGAGAATATGCTAAGTATAATGAGTTAGACACAAAAAGACAACTACTGCATGACTCTACTTATATTTGGTACTTAGTATAGTCAAATTCATGGAGATAGAAATAAGGGTGGTCAGCTGGGTGTGGGGGCTCTCACCTGTAATCCTTGTACTTTATGAAGTGAAGGTAGGTAGATTGCTTGAGCTCAGGAGTTTGAGACGAGCCCAAGCAAGAGCAAGACCCCATCTCTACTAAAAATATAAAAACCAGCCAGGTTCTGTGCTGGACATCTGTAGTCCCAGCTACCCAGGGGGGTGAGGCAGGAGGATCACTTGAGCACAGAAGTTTGAGGTTGCAGTGATCTACAATGACTACCCAGGGCAACAGAGTGAGACTCTATCAACAACAACAACAACAACAAGGATTTGAATAGATTTCTTCTCTTTTCTTTCCTTTTTTTTTTTTTTTTGATACCATCTCACTATGTTGCCCTCAGTAGAGTGCTATAGCATCACAGCTCACAGCAATCTCCATCTCTTGGGCTTAAGCGATTCTCTTGCCTCAGCCTCCCAAGTAGCTGGGACTACAGGCACCCATCACACCACCTGGCTATTTTTGTTGCAGTTGTCATTGTTGTTTAACTGCCACAGGCGGTGTTCAAACCACAGCCTGGGTGTATGTGGCTGGCGCTGTAAACTACTGTGCTACAGGCACCCAGCCTGAATAGATATCTTTTCAAGGGAGACATGCAAATGACTAGGAAACATGAAGAAATGCTCAACATCATTAGAGGGATGCAAATCAGATCCAGCACTGGCTACAATTTGTCTTTTCAACAAATGGTGCAAAGATAACTACTTAACTACCTATCCACCATACAGAGAAATTAATTTAAAATGAACCATAGACTTAAATGTAAGACCTAAAACTATAAAACACTTCAAAGGAAATATAAGAGTAAATCTTTATGATCTTGGGCTAGGTAATTGTTTTTAGATATGACACAAAAAGTATAAGCAACAAAAGAAATTTTGACTTCATCAAAATTAAAAACAATTAGCACAACCAGCTAATTTTTGTCTTTTTAGTGAGATGGGGTTTAGTTCAGGCTAGTCTTGAACTCCTAAGCTCAAGCATTTCTCCCACCTAGGGCTCCTAGACTGCTGGGATTGGAGGTATGAGCCACTGAGTCCACCCCTTTACTCACTTTTGTATTTAGTTATTTGTCTTCCCAAATGTCCCACTTTGTCAATGGGAATAATTCAATGTTGCATTAGCTTGGCATCCTTGTTAAAAATCAATTGACCTAAATGTAAGGTTTTCTAGATATCTGATTCTATTCCAATGACCTATATATCTATCCTTATACCAGCACCACACTATCCTGACTACTTTCCACAACTGTTTTGGCCATTCTGGGTCCCTTGCATTCCCATATGAATTTTATACTTAGCTTGTCAATTTTTGCTGAAAGGGCAGCTGGAATTTTGATGGGAATGTATTGAATCTGAACAACTTGGAGAGTATTTATATCCTAACAATATTAAGTTTTCCAATCTATGAACATGGGATGGCTTCCCATTTATTTATGCATTCATTAATTGAACAAGTTTTGCAGATTTCTGTGTATAAATCTTCTACCTGTTGGCTAAATTTTCTTCTCAGTATTTTATTCTTTTTTAATGCTATTGTAAATGAAATTATTTTCCTAATTTGATTTTTTGATTGTTTAGTGCTAGCGTATAGAAATACAATCAATTTCTATATTTTAATATTACATCTTGTAATATAAATTATTGAGTGAGACTCTGTCTTTACCAAAAATAGGAAAATTAGATGGGCATTGTGGCTGGTGCCTGTAGTCCCAGCTACTTGGGAGGCTGAGGCACAAGGTTCATTTGAGCCCAAGAGTTTGAGGTTTCTGTGAGCTATGATGCCATGCCACTCTACCCAGGGCAAAAGAAACTCTGTCTTTAAAAAAAAAAAAAGAATTAATACTTACTCAAGGAATTCTCTTGCTTCAGCCTTTCAAGTAGCTGGGACTACAAGCACCTGCCACAATGCCCAGTTTTTTGGGTTTTTTTAGAAAGAGCCTTAAGCTGTTGCCCCGGATAGAGTGCCATGGCATCAATAGCTCACAGCAATCTCCAAATCCTGGGCTTAAGCGATTCTCTTGCCTCAGTCTCCCAAGTAGTTGGGACTACAGGCACCCACCATAACACCTGTCTATTTTTTGGTTGCAGCCATCATTGTCGTTTGGCAAGCCAGGGCTGGATTCAAACCCACCAGCTCTGGTGTATGTGGCTAAAGCCTTAGCCAGTTGAGCTACAGGTGCTGAGCCTATTTTTTTTGTTGTCATTGCAGTTGTTTAGCTGTTGTTTTAGCTGGCCTGGACCAAGTTTGAACCCACCACCTTCAGTGTATGTGGCTGGTGCCATAATTACTGTGCTACAGGTGCCAAGCCTGTTATTTATTGTTGTATAACAAAACATCCCAAGTTGTAAAAGAACAATTGTCATAATTATTACCTATAACAATTCTGGGGGTTGAATGAACTTAGCTGGAAGGATCTCACTTACCATTTCTCAGGCGGTTGCTGTCAGATACTGGTTGGGGCCAGAGGTCATTTCAAATGCTTCCTTAGATACATGTCTTGTGCCTGGGCTGGGAAGACTCACATGGCAGGGCCTGGAAAAGTCAGGACTCCTCAGGCATCTCTCAGTGTTACAGTGTGGTCTTTCCCTGTGATCCCTCCAGCACAGTGGTTTGAAGGTAGCTGGGCATACAACAGGCTGGTTCAGGACTCCCAAGGCCCATAAGCCCTGAGACAGCTAGGTGGGCCCTACACCTTTTCTGCCCCAACCTCAGCAGTCATGCAATGTCACTTGCACTGCATTCTATCCATTGGACGTGAGTCACTAAGGTCAGCCAATATTCAAGGTGGGGAGGAGTCTCAAAGAATTTGCAGATGTGTCTTAAAACCACTGCATGTTTATTATCACATTTCATCCTCTTAGAAGGCAAACACAATTATTATTACCATTTTACAAATAAGGACATTTAGAAGACCTGATGCTGAGAAGATTTAATGGTTTTCCCAAAGTCATGAAGTTAACATTGGTGGAGCCCGGATCCAAACCAAGGCCAGCAGTCTGACTTTACGACTTGTTTTCTTAATCCTTATGCCATACACATTATACTAGACAAAAATATATAGGAAGGTCATTAATAAGCATTCTCATGTAGTGCTTACTAACTACCATGCCCTAGCTTAAGAACTTTCCCAGGAACTGTCAATATTTATTGGGAGCAGAGGCCCCAGGGGACAGGCCTGACTGGAGTACTGTGCTGAAAGGCCCACTCAGGACCAAAAAGCCTATAGGAAAGAGTCTTCTCCCAAGAGTGCAGCATAAAGGCTCCTGGTTGGTTAGAAGATCAAGGGGCAATCCTGAGTGAAACACTGTGCCTGCCACTCTGATTCTACCCCTTCCAGGCCCTACAGACTCAGCAGCTAGAGAATAAAAGTAAACTAAATAAGCCCAAGGCATCTGCAGCAATGGTGTAAGCCAGGAGGCTGTGCCCCAGGGCCTAGAAACGGCAATGGCATGCTTTATTACAGTAAGATAGCAGCCATCACTGCAGAGGTCAGTGGCAGCCACCATGGGGGTGCAGACTCTAGGGGTGCTTGCATATGCCCTTGTGTGTGTGTGCAGGTGTGTGTATACATGACATCCTTTGACACATGTATCTATCTAGGAGGCATTTTTGGGGTACTCAGCCTCTTGCAGAAAAGGTGAGGGCAGACCTGGAGAAGCAGCACTATGTGACTATGGTTAGGTGAGTAAGGAGGTGACAGTCTGCTTGGAACAAAAAAGATTTGTATGGTAGTGTACTAATTTTTCTATTGCTGCTATAAAAAGTTATCATGGCTCAGCACCTGTGGCTGAAGTGGCTAAGGCGCCAGCCACATACACCTGAGTTGGCGGGTTCAAATCCAGCCTGGGCCTGCCAAACAACAATGATGGCTGCAACCAAAAAACATACCCAGGCGTTGCGGCGGGCGCCTGTGGTCCCAGCTACTTGGGAGGTGGAGGCAGGAGACTCGCTTGAGCCCAGGAGTTGGAGATTGCTGTGAGTGATGCCACAGCACTCTACCCAGGGGGACAGCTTGAGACTCCGTCTCAGAAAAAAAAAGTTATCACACAACTCCCCATGGATTTATTCTTAGAATTCTGTAAGTTAGAAATCCTACATGGGTCTCACTGGACTAAAATCAAAGTATGGAAGAATCCTTCCCTTTCCCGGTTTCTAGAGGCCACCTACATTCCTTGGCTCATGGCCCCATCCTCCATCTTCAAAACCAGCACTGTTGCATCTCTCTGACCATTCTTCCACAGTCATACCTCCCTCTGACTCTGACATCAGCTGTGGAAGATTCTGTGCTTTTAATGACCCAATGACTAGACTGAGCCCATCAAGAGAATCCAACACAATTTCTTATCTCAAAGTCCTTAATCACATCTGCAAAGTCCCTTTACCCCTGTATGCTAACATAGCCACAGATTCTGAGAGATTAGGCCTTATACATCTTTGAGGAGCTGTTCTTCTGTTTACCAGAGAAGAGACTCTAGGAAAACATCCCTGAATGACACTGTTCACTTGTCCTCCATAACAAGAGAGAATGGGAGGAGAATGTTATATAGGTCAGTTTGCTCTAGTTTCTCCCTTCCTGATTCTGGGGCCTGTTGGTTTGGCCAGGGCTGGGATCTCAGCACCACCCCCACAACCACATCTCCAAGACCATTTTCAGTGCCTGCCCATTTTCTATAGCCAATACACTTGAAGCTCTGTGACCTATAGGCCATCATGACCCATTGGCGGGTGCTGGCTATGCCTCTCTCCTGCTCAGAAGCCTATCCCAGTCCCTTCTGGCCCTTTGCCTTCCTCGGCTGAATTCTATGTTTATTTCTTGGGCTTATGAACTCATCCACCTCACACCCTTTAACACAAGTGGCTACGCTGTTCCACCCTGTGCCTTTACCCTGACACTCATCTTTGAAAGCTACCACTCCTTCCATCAGCCAAATTCTACCCACTCTTTAGGGTCAACCCAAAAACCACTTCTGACTCTCCTAGTTTCCCAGATCTTAAGCTGTCCTTCATTATTTTCTCTTACCTTTCCCTGTCTACCTGGTATTATTCTTATCTGGGGACATGCTTAATTAAGACACTGAGACTACAGACTGCTTACTTTGTTTTTTTGTTTGTTTTTTGAGACAGAGTCTCAAGCTGTCACACTTGATAGAGTGCTGTGACATCACAGCTCACAGCAACCTCAAACTCTTGGGCTTGAGCGATTCTCTTGCTTTAGCCTCCCAAGCAGCTGGGAGTACAGGTGCCCACCACAACACCTGGCTATTTTTTGGTTGTAGTTGTCATTGTTTGGCAGGCCCAGGCTAGATTTGAACCCACCAGCTCCGGTGTATGTGGCTGGCACCCTAGCTGCTTGAACTACAGGAGCCGCCCAGACTGCTTACTTTGGATTTATCTACTTGGTGCTTTTCCAGCTGACTAGAAGTCACATCTGGTTATTTTATCATGGGGCCCTCAGCATTAGCTTCCCTTCCACAGAAGCTCATCCCTCACAGCTTGGCCTTGTGTACTTGCTCCTCCACCCACCCAGTTCAAATACCCCCCTGGAGTGCAGTGGCATGATCACAGCTCACTGCAGCCTCAAACTCCTGGGCACTAGCAATCCTTCTGACTGCACATCACAAAGGCTAGGATTACAGGCATGAGCCACGGGGCCTGGCCAACATCTCTGGCTTTGAGACGCCTCTCCACCTCATTAGTCATTCCCTTCTCTGCTCCATCAAGTCTAAAAACAGAGCACTGTAGTTATTTATGTCCAGAGCTGGTTCCCCAACTAGGATGTCAGCTAGCCAGGGCAGAGGATGTGTATTAGTCAGCACCCAGTGGGTCATTACTACATTTGTTGAGTACTACATTACTACACAATGAACACCTTTAAGGGCTTCCTCCTGGGCCTTCTCTTCTCAAGGGAAGAACTGGGGCCTTTCCACACAAATCAGGCCATCTGGGCCTGAATGGCTTTTAATTTACTTGTTGATTTTTTTTTAATAAATTAGTTTTTTAAAACAATATTTTGTAACTTAAAAATAACATGTTCATTGAAAAACATTTTTCCCCCCCGTGGGGCTGGGTTTGAACCCGCCACCTCCAGCATATGGAGCCAAGCCAGCACCCTACCCCTTTGAGCCATAGGTGCTGCCCTGAAAAATATTTTAAATATGATACATAATATATAAAGTTAAACATCAAAAATTCCCCTCACTCTTCTTCCAATCCACTCCTGGAGGCAAGCACCAGTAAAAAAAAAATATTTAACAGCTTTATTTTTATTTATTTATTTTTTTTGAGGCAGAGTCTCAAGCTGTTGCCCTGAGTAGAGTGCATGGTGTTATAGCTCACATCAACCTTCAACTCTTGGGCTCAAGTGATACTCCTGCCTCAGTTCTTCTGGTTTTTTTGAGACAGAGCCTCACGCTGTCCGTGTGGGGAGAGTGCTGTGGCATCACAGTTCATAGCTAGGGTGACCAGATGTCCTGCTTTTTAACAATTTATCCCAAATCCCACGTTGTTAAAAAAGTCCCAATTTTTGGAAAGAATGCACGGGCGGGAGAACAGTAAGGGAATATACGGTTTTCAGCTGCCATGTGGCTATTTCACCAGGATATGAGTTTTATATTATTTTTGTTAATTTTATAATGTTAAACTGTAATAATAACAAATAATTGTTGAGAAGTGATTATCGAGAACTGCTTATCAAAGT
>CAUYTI010054798.1:0-10601 GCA_963575145.1 Galago senegalensis
TTGAGACAGAGCCTCAAGCTGTCCCCCTGGGTAGAGTGCCATGGCATTACAGCTCACAGCAACCTCCAACTCCTGGGCTCAAGCGAGTCTCTTGCCTCCACCTCCCAAGTAGCTGGGACCTCAGGCGCCCACCACAACACCCAGCTATTTTTTTTTTTTTTTTTTGGTTGCAGTCATCATTGTTGTTTGGCAGGTCTGGGCTGGGGATTCGAACCCGCCACCTTAGGTGTAGGTGGCTGGTGCCTTAGCCGGTTGAGCTATAGGCACCGAGCCAGATCAGCCTGTTTTAAGGTATCCTATTTCAAATAAAAGATAGCACCACTTTCATGAGAACAAAGCACACTTTTTAAAAGAACTAGATAAGACTAATACTCCTAATAAAAATTACAAAAAGGCAGGCTCGGAGCCTGTAACTCAGTGGCTGGGGCACCAGCCACATACACTGGAGCTGGCAGGTTTCAATCCAGTCCGGGCCTGCCAAACAACAATGACAATTGCAACCAAGAAATGGCCGGGCGTTGTGGCGGGCACCTGCAGTCCCAGCTACTTGGAAAGCTGAGGCAAGAGAATTGCTTAAGCCCAAGAGTTAGAGATTGCTGTAAGCTGTGATGCCACAGCACTCTAGCCAGGGTGACAGAGTAAGACTCTGTCTCAAGGAAAAAAAAAAATTACAAGGCAGCTATCTACATATTATTTTTGTTTTTCTATTTTTTTTCCCCGAGACATAGTCTTACTATGTCGCCCTTGGTAGAGTGCTGTGGCGCCACAGCTCACAGCAACCTCAAACTCTTGGGCTCAAGCAATTCTCTTGCTTCAGCCTCCCAAGTAGCTAGAACTATAGGCGCCTGCCACAACACCCAGCTATTTTTTTGTTGCAGTTGTTACTGTTTAGCTGGCCCGGGCCAGGTCCGAACTCACCAGCCTCAGTGTATGTGGCCAGTACTGTAACCACTGTGTTATGGGTGCCAAGCCTAAATTTTATTTTTGATCTACTATCATGAAACAGTTTTGCCAAAAACAAATGAATCTGAGGAACACTCTACAAATAAATTTTCTACAAATGAAGTTTAATTTAGCTTATGGTGTTTCAACTAGGCTTCAAAAAATCACTATGAAACCAGTTTTACAAAGGGGATGATTTCAACATGGGATCCATGTGTCCCAGGTCTCTGAAATTCCTCACTATTTACTCAATATGTTACTGTGGCCTTTTATACCTTTCACACCTGTACACCCACATAGGCTCCGGCAAACAGATATATAACCAACCAGCAATTCCAACCCTCACCCTTATATTATCTGACAGTTTATATATTTGTTTTTTGTCTGCCTTTCCAGTGAAAATATAATCCTCACGACAGCAATGACTATCTTTTTACAACTGCATCCCCAGTACTCAGAAGTACCTAACACAGAGCTGGCCCTCAGTGAGTACTGATCCACATATCCCTAGGGAAGACAACAACTATATTCTTCTTACAAACCAGTTTAGGCAAGTAATACACCCTGCTTGAATCTGCCACTTTTTGCAGAGTAACTTTTAATTTTGGTATGTGTCTCCTCCTGAATTGATAAAAATACAGCTATCTTTGAAAAGGTTCGGAAAAGTTCAGTGATTCCAGAGAAGCACTCTTCAGTACAGCTCAGGGTCTAGTCTGAACTTGTAGAAAGCATGTACAGAAACACCAGGCACTTTTGCACACATGAGACACAAACAAATGGATGCTCACCTCTCAATAAAGGCTTATATGCAGTACAAAACATGCCAAGAAGGGATGCCACAGACACTTAATTAGTGCTCACAAGGAGCTTTGTGACACAAGATGAAAGGTACCACAGACACAGAAAACATTACAAAGGTGTGGCAATACAATACCTCAAAGACAAGAATCAGTTTGTGACCCTGATGTAATGAGGATTCCAGGGACCACTGACAATCTCCACTTACAAAGTAAAGCATGGAACAGACCCAAAGTATCAAATGCCCTGTAACAAAGAGAAACTGACATGATAAGTCCTGAGCTGTCCTCCAAGGTTGTCCCTTCCACTTCAGTACCCAGTGCAGGCAGGCTTTTCTTTCACTGAAACAGACTTCTTCCCATATTGTCTACTTTCTGTCATTAACATAGCTTACCTCCTGCCCTGTAGCTGCTTCCATATCAAGAAACAGATCAAGAAGAGATCGGACCAGACGGGCTGCTTTAGCCTTGCTGATGGAATTCAAGAAGGGTCGTACATACTTCAGGAGTCCTCCAAGCTCTGTGTGAAAGGTAATTCATGGAAAAAAAAAAAGTAAAAGTAGGGACAAAGTACCCACTTAAAAAACTGACCCAAGATCATAAAATTGAGTACTTACATCACTGGAATCAGTCTAAATGGAACTTAATAGTTTAAAGCATTCCTACCAGACACTAGAGTAGCAAAATAAGTTAACATCACATACCAAATTTGTATTCTATTCCTCACTCAGCCACTGAATTACTATGAAGGCCTGGGAAAACCTCATATCTTTGCTTTATTTATCCATCTTAGTGAGACATAAATAGCAAAGTATTCATACTATTAAAAACAGTTTCCTAGCTAGAACATGAAACATGCTGTGCCCTGCACAACCAACACATATGATCAAATTATAGAAATATATATTTTTTTTAATTTCCAAGTCTGCCTTAACAATTCCCCTTAAACAGACAAGACAAAGGTTTTTGATTCCTCTCTTTCTATAGTTCTCTCCAGTTTAGCCTTTCAGCAATATCATTTCCCTGGCACTCTTCTGAATAAACTTTTCACACAGAAGTTTGAGTGTTTTCTTCTCACAGTCCTATTATGTCCTTTTATAATTCCTCATTAATTTTCAAAACCTAAATCTTAAACTATGATCAAAGGCTGAGGCAGGTGGATTGCCTGAGCTCACAGGTTTGAGACCAGCCTGAGCCAGAGCAAGACCTCGTCTCTAAAAATAGCCAGGAGTTGTGGTGGGCCCCTGTAGTCCCAGCTACTTAGGAGGCTGAGGCAAGAGAATCGCTTGAGCCCGTGAGTTTGAGGTTGCTGTGAGCTGTGATGCTACCACACTCTACCAAGGGTGACAAAGTGGGACTCTGTCTTAAAAAAAAAAAAAAAGGGAGGGGCAGCACTTGTAGCTCAAAAGGGTAGGGCACCAGCCCCATATGCTGGAGGTGGCGGGTTCAAACCCAGCCCCAGCCAAAAAAAAAAAAAAAAACTATGATCAAAAAAGGTGTCTACCATAGAGCTTTTAGAAGAGGGCAGTACAGGTTTGGCGCCTGTAGCTCAGTGGATAGAGCGCCAGCCACGTACACCAGAGCTGGCAGGTTCGAACCCAGCCCAGGCCCGCCAAACAACAATAACAACTACAACAAAAAAATAGCCAAGCGTTGTGGTGGGCACCTGTAGTCCCACCTATTTGGAAGGCTGAAGCAAGATAATTACTTAAGCCCAAGAGTTTGAGGTTGCTGTGAGCTGTGACACCACATCACTCTACCCAGGGTGACAGCTTGAGACCCTGTCTCAAAAAAAAAAAAGAGGGCTATACAGGGACTCTAAGGAAGCACCTTTAGAAATAATAAACTACAGATGTGTTAGTCAAATAGCAAAAATTAGAGAATGTTTCAACTAAACTAAGGAAGTAGTTTAGAATGTAGGTTAAAATTACTTTAGTGCCACTGCCTCTTAATATTTTCCAACTATAAACTCATCCTCCTGAGAACTCTAATTCAGGGCAAGCAAACCTCACCCTCCTGAGAATGGTAATTCAGGGTTCTGAAATCCTCATCTGCCTGAATAGTCTAGAGAATGCATAGCACTGTGTTAGGTACTTAAGGAGCTTTATACAGAGGAGAAAAGTTCATCTTTCCCTTCACTCCCGTCCTGCCCTTTAATTCCCAATGTTTAAGACTTTCCCATTCTGCCACACCACTCACTGCCACAATCCCATCTGAAAGTGTCTTTCCATCTTCTTAACCTACATAAATCTTAGATATCCTTTCACTAAGTGTTCCATGCTCACTCCAATCTACAGTGATTTCTCCCTCTCACCTTCCTTTTGCATTTATTTCAATTATATTATGTAATCACAGTTTTTTTAAAGTAGTGTAGGCTGGGCGTGGTGGCTCATGCCTACAATCCCAAGGCTTTAGGAGGCCAAAGTAGGAGGATCACTTGAGACCAAGAGTTTGAGACCAGCCCAAGCAACACAGTGAGACATTTCTACAAAAAAACAAAACAAAACAAAAAAAATTAGCTGAGTATAGTGGCATGTGCCTGTGGTCCAGCTACTCAGAGGGCTGAGGCAAGAGGATCCATCGAGCCTACGAATGAAAGGCTGTAATAAGCTGTGCCTATGCCACCGCCCTCCAGCCTGAGTGATAGAGCAAGACCCTGACTTTAAAAAAAAAAAGGATCTGGCTCAGCACCTATAGCTCAACCGGCTAAGGCGCCAGCCACGTACACCTAAGGTGGCGGGTTCAAATCCCCAGCCCGGAGCCGCCAAACAACAATAACGGCTGCAACCAAAAAACAGCCGGGCGTTGTGGCGGGCGCTTGTGGTCCCAGCTACTTGGGAGGCGGAGGCAGGAGACTCACTTGAGCCCAGGAGTTGGAGGTTGCTGTGAGCTGTAATGCCACGGCACTCTACCCAGGGGGACAGCTTGAGGCTCTGTCTCAAAAAAAAAAAAAAAAAAAGGATCTAGTGCGATGTCCCTTCTCCCACAGCATTTCCTGCTACACTTGAACAAGTCTGAACAATTTCTAGTGACAGCAAAATTCAGATGGCAACCTATTCCAATGTCGACCAAACCAAATTATTCTTTTTTGTAACACAAATCTATACCTCCTTCCACACCACTTCAAATATTTAAAGATAACTATCATTTACATCTCCCTAAATTTCCCTTTCTCTAAGCTAAACATCTGTAGCTGTTTCAACCGTTCCTCCAATGTCCCTGATTTCTAGATAACTTATTACCTTATCTGCCCTCCTCTAGTTTGTAAAGGTACCACTTGTGATATGTTGTGGTACCAAGAACCAAAAACAGTGCTTCAGATATGGTTTGACAGAAGAACAAGAGGCTTAATTCTGCGGATCTGGCCAACATGTGTAACACATGATAGCACGTTTTGCTTTTTCCAGTAGCACTCTTTGTTCAGACTGGTTCTATTAAGGCCTTTTTTGCATAGACTACTGTCAAACAGGTAATTCCCCAGTTGCCTCTGTTCTGAAAAACACTTTGTATAACTTTATCCTTACCACAACCGAATTTCATCTTCCTGGGTTTGGTAATAACTATAAATCTTAGTTCTGTCCTCTACTATATTGAGTCATCTACAAAAATAAGTATGCCTTCTGAGATGGCTTTGACCATGATGTCAGATGCTGACCAGAAAAACGAGGACACATCCCTATGATATGATGCTAGAGACTTCCCTCCAGGTTGATAAATGATCCATTTATTAACCATGTTTTACATATAGTTATTCAGGCCATTATAAGATCAAAGCCTATACCTGTCATATTAATAGTATGGCAAATATTCAGATACACTGCTTAGAACAGATATGTAGTCTATGTCAATCCTCTAATCCAGGAACTGACAAACTTTTTCTGTGAAGGGCCAGACAGTATTTTGGGGTTTGCGGATGATAAGGTCTCAGTAGCAGGTTCTGAACTCCACCACTATAGTATAAAAGCAGTCATAGACAATTCAGAAACAAACAGGCATAACCATGTTCCAATAAAAACATATACACAAAACAAAAACAAGTGGCAGGCAAGACCACAGTAAATCTACCCATCTAATAACGATAACCAAAGAGGGAAAGCTAAGATGAATTTGGAATAATCTGTTCATAACAAACACATGCTTCAAGTGATTGAAAATGAGGTAAACGTGATTATCAAATAATCTGTTCCAGAACTTTATAGCTGATCTCCATTTATAACACCTAGATCTAGTCTTTTCACTACTCTTTTGAAAGGCAGAATAACATTTGCCCTTCCTCATACCTCTCCACCCTCTGTGATTTTTCTCAGAATAAATAGCTCTGTAAGTATATCTGCTAGAATTACATGTTTGATATTAAAAGACAAAAATTGTCAAAGCCTAGAAACTTGAACTTATTTACATAGACTATCTGCTCTTTCTTCTCTCACCTACCTTGGCTTTAATTCTTTCTGGTGTTATTTCTATATTTCTCAGTTTGAAAATCATTTTCCTTCCTAGAAAAGGCAGAAGTAAAACATGAGCTAAGTAGTCTGCCTTTCTCTCTAGCACCTGTTACCATTACAACAATATTTTCTTAAAACAGTGAGTATTATTCTTACTCCCACAGAGAAATAAATTATCTTAGTGGCCATTTTCCAAGAGACTCAGTTCATTTTCTGTTTTAGTCTACTACTGTTTTACATGCATTCTTGATTATATTTCCTGTTTCTTTCCATTTTCATACATATCGAGTTAATTTTTAATTCCTATAAAATCATGCTGACTTCTTCCTTCTAGTCATAGAGATTATTTGCAATTATATTACCTGAATTTCCTTGTTAGAACTTCACAAAACTCAACAGATTCCTTTCAAGAGTGTCAAGCTATGAACTGTGCACATGCTAAGGCTAGGAATCATGTCTAATGATACCACACACTAGTTCAATCACTATTACACATCAGACATTGTTTTACTCATTAATTCCTAAGGACTATTGTTGGTCAAGAATCCCACTGTTAACTTTTAGAGTGGAGTACTAAGCACAGTGGGAGGCATATATTAAATGCATAAAAAACCCAACTGAAGCTAAATGAACAGATATATTTTCTGTTCTTAGGGAGTTCATAAATCTAAGGGAACAAACAATACAAACGTATCAATTATTAAAAGCAAAACAGGTTCCAAGACTTCCTTGGGGCTTCTATTGTGGACATCTAAATTCATCAAACTTTCTTAGAAAACACTGATAATAACATGAAAAAGTTTTTGATAATATTTATAATTCATCTATTAAAGTTCAACAGATTTAGCAACATACTTCTAACCTTCTCATGTATTGAGTCACAAGGCAGACAAGACAAGAAATAAAGGCAGAATAAGCCTAACACAGGACAACATTTTTGGATGAAAATTACTAAAGTGGGCCGGGCGTGGTGGCTCACATCTGTAATCCTAGCACTATGGAAGACCGAGGCAGGTGGATTGCCCTGAGCTCACAGGTTCGAGACCAGCCTGAGCAAGAATGAGACCCTATCTCTAAATAAATAGCCAGGCGTTGGGGCAGGCGCCTGTACTCCCAGGTACTTGGGAGGCTGAGGGAAGAGAATCACTTGAGCCCAGGAGTCTGAGGTTGCTGTGAGCTATGTTGCTACAGCACTCTACTGAGGGCAACAAAGTGAGACTCTGTCTCAAAAAAAAAAAAGAAAGAAAGTAAAAGAAAGAAAATTACTGAAGCACTGACTATATACTACACATTGTTTTTAATTATCCATGCCAGTGAAGGAAAGTAGAAAGTTGGATATTTCAACAACAGAAAAATCTTAAGGGCTCAGTGGCTTACACCTATAATCCTAGTACTCTGGGAGGCTAAGGTGGAGGATCATTTGAGCTCCAGAGTCTGAGATCAGCCTAAGCAAAACAAGACATCCCCCCCCCCAACCCCTAGCTCTACTAAAACAGAAAAATTAGCTACATATGGTGGTGCACACCTTGTAGTTCCAGCTACTCAGGAGGCTGAGGCAGGATTGCTTGGGCCCAGAAATTTGAGGCTGCTGTGAGCCAGGCTGAGGCCATGGCACTCTACTCAGGGTGACAGAGCAAGACTGTGTCTCAAAAAATAAAAATCTTAAATCACTTCACCAGATGTTATAATTCAGAAAAATTATCTTATTAATTATATTTTGCACAAACTCATTATCAAAACTGTTTTAGAAGCCCTAAGCTCGGATTAACTGACAGGCAAAAGCATTCCAAACATATGTTAAAGAGAAGGAAAGTCAGAGTAAGATGAAAAAGCCATCACCTACTAGTAATAATCTAAAGTAGATGACTGTAGAAAAGCAATAACCAAGATGCCATGTGGTTATGAACTCTGCAGTGGGACTACATGAGTTTCCAGTTACTAGCTGAATGAGCTTGGGTAAGTTAACTTTTCAGTGCTCTGTTTCCTCATGGGTAAAATGGGTAAGAGTATCAACTTCAAGGTTTTTTTTGTTGTTTTTGTTTTTTTTTTTTAATTTCAGTTTAGTATGAGAGTACAAATGATTGTACAAAAGTTGTACCTGTACCCTCACCAGGAAGTGTGCCATATACCCTACATTGTGCCTGTTAGGTGAGAGCACACCCTCAAGTTGTTTCAAGTTGATCCATGTGATATGCTTTAAAAAATAACTAGTTTGTAGTTAGCACTCAAAAACCTTTAGGTGTAGTTTTTATGTCTACTTAAAAATATTATTTTAAATAAGATACAAGACCCACATAACCATATCCTCACAATTTTATAAATCTCTATTCAACTTTCTACTGATTGTGCCTGATAATTAATAAATTAGGCCAAGGCAAGGTGGCTCACACCTGTAATCCTAGCACTCTGGGAGGCTGAGGCAGGTGGATTGTCTGAGCTCACAGGTTCGAGACCAACCTGAGCCAGAGCGAGAGCTCATCTCTGGAAATAGCCAGGCACTGTAGCAGGTGCCTATAGCCCCAGCTACTTGGGAGGCTGAACCCAAGAATTTGAGGTTGCTGTGAGCTACGACACCATGGCACTCTACTGAGGGGACAAAGTGAGACTCTGTCTCCAAAATAAATAAATAAATAAATAAATTTCTTATCTTTAACTAGAAAAGATCTTTAGTTCCCAAGTTCAAGAAGTTTTGCTAACTAATCCCAATCACTCTGTGGAATAACGACATTATTTAGGGGAAAGTAACTCATGAGATTACTTGCCAGAACTTAATCCATTCTAATCAAATAAATTCCAAATTCACTTTAAAAGCTGACAAAAATCACCTATTTTAAGTTTAAGCAGACTTCTCTCTAAATACTAGTACTACCTCAGTAATGAAAAGTCCTTCCTAGTCAACAGGACTCCCTCCCCATTCCATGGACACACCCATCATCAGAATATCATCTAGAGTCTGGCCAGTTAATGGTTCAATTACAACTAGAGTGTCTGGGCAACAATATGCACAAAGTCCTAGGTAGCAGTAGAGAAGTCTTGGGAAAGCTCCATTTAATGTCTTACTCATTCTGTATCAGAAAAAAAAGACAATGAGTCACTTAGATGAAAAATCCCTAGTCATTTTCAAATTATGGGCCTAAAGTCACTATCCCCTTTAAACACATCAGCACTGCTCAGGGAAATCACTGAAGACTGCTGCTGCCTGTACATAATGGAATACAGTGAAAACTCAAAATCCAGAATCACAAATCACTATGTCCCAATAAAAATATGATTTTCCTTCATCTGCAGAACAAACTTGACCATGAAAGAAATGAGTTTAAAGGCATCTTAACTTTTTGCTAAAAAAACTGAATGTCTAAATGTTCAAAAAGTTGCCAAGAAAATAAAACTGAATTATAACATCAGTGAACTGAGTTTGTGGATACAATCCTCTGTTCTTTTGCTCCAACAAAAACCAGTAACTTCATCCAGCATTTCAGGTACAATCTGTTTGTAGCACTTACCTGCAGCTTGTCCAGTCTTCGCCAGAAGAGACCCCAGTTCCAGGATGCTCTGCTCTTTGACCTGCACTGCCTCCTCATCATTTTCTTGAATGTCACGCTTCACTGGGAGAGGAAAATGCAAATCCTCTTAAAATTCTGACAAAAAAGTGAAGACCGTGGGAAATTTCACCCTCACAAGACCCATTACAAACCCAAACATATATACCAAAAGACTAATTCAAAAGAGCTTTAAAAGAAAAAAATCTATGAACAAGAAAAAAATAAATGGTCAAGTAAATGTAGGACATGTCTTACATAAATCATAAAAAATGGATTCTTCTCTTTGATTTCAAATGTGCCTTTTCATTCTGTCCATCAGAATTCTGCTTATCCACATACACCGAATGTCTGTTGTAGTCACTTGGTTAAAGCAAAATTAAAATAAAATAGACCCTTCATACTTATGGCACTAACAACCACACTAATCACTGTTACGTGAAGATATTAAACATGGCTGTGCATATACCTTCCAAAAACTAAAATCAAATGACCAAGCTGCTGATGACTATAAAGTCTCAAAAGCCTTTCAGAAAACTCTAGGTCTGTGCAAAGCCTCAGTCTATGGGTGTGCTAGGGATAAGCAGTTCTATAAAGCCATTCCGGAAACACAACCCTATCAAAATCCCAATGTGATCCTAACAGTTACACTCAAGAGACAATGCTGCTTTAAAATGGACTTGGGTCCTGTTAAAATAACTTTGTACTGTCTGTCCCACTTTCAACAGTTTGTAACTATTCTTTTTTTTTTTTTTTTTTTTTTTTGAGACAGAGCCTCAAGCTGTCCCCCTGGGTAGAGTGCCCTGGCATTACAGCTCACAGCAACCTCCAACTCCTGGGCTCAAGCGAGTCTCCTGCCTCCGCCTCCCAAGTAGCTGGGA
>CAUYTI010054799.1:0-32257 GCA_963575145.1 Galago senegalensis
TTTTTGCTTTATGAGTTTTTTGGGTCATTGTGTGTTTATATCTATCTATATAGATAGAACTATCTATCTAGGAAAATGGGCTTCTGTGTATGTACACATGCATATCTATCTAGATCAGTGGTTCTCAAGCTTCCTAATGCCGCAGCGTATTTTCATTGTTACAAAGGGGTCGCGACCCACAGGTTGAGAACTGCTGATCTAGATAGATATGTGTGTATACATATATGTGTGCATTCAGGATTGTTGCATTTTTCTATTAGAGTATGTCATTATAATACTTTAATGTCTTCTTCAGTTCAAAGTCTATTTTGTCTTTTATTAATGCTGCCAACATTTAGTTGGGTTTATCTTTGCTTATGTATGTTTTCCCATTTCAATATTTTCAACACATCCTTATATTTTTAGGTGTATTTCTCTAATAGTATATAACTGAATTTTTTAAATCCAATTTGAATCCCCCTATATTTGAACAAGCAAATTTAAATCATTAGCATTTATTATTACTATTCTGTTTAGAACTGTTTTAATATATCATTTTGTATTTTATTTCCCTAATTTTCATCTATTTACATTCCTTCTCCTTCCTTTATTAGAGCAACAAAGCATTTTGCTTGTTTGTGTTTGTTCTACATTTCTAAAAGGATTTTTACAGTGTTTATCCCTACAGACTTATACATGCCTTCTTAATCAAGCAGAGCACAACTTTAGTGTTATGATCTCTCTCCAGAAAATGAAAGATCTGAGAAAGCTTTAACTCCAACCATTCATCTCTCCTTTTTTTCATGCAAGTTAAGCCCAATTTTTTTAAGCCCTCAGAGTCATCTGCATGTTAATCTGCAAGTTAATCAATTTCTTTGGTTTTTGCATTCCTATCTTGTATCTTAACCTTCTTTTTTATGGTAGATCATTTGATGTTTCTCTTAGTAAAGGATTCTGAGTGATGATACTAATTATTATTTTCAGTTTTAATTTTTCTAATATATTTTTATTTTGTTCCTACTCCTCTATAACAAGATATTATCTGGTCCCGGATACCAGAAATGAATAGTAAGCCTCGTAGTTGAAACGAAAGCATTAAGCGCTCCAAATCTAAATGCACGGATTTTCCAGCTACTCATGTCACCCACCCTGAAAGGCTTTCTGAAAGGCAATTCTCCTGAAAAAACCAATGCTACCTCTCCCACTCTTAATTCAATATAAGAGAAAATTTAGGAAAACAGAAGGTGAATTTTTGTGGGATGCACATTCATACAGAAAAGTTTTATTTCTCCTTATACATCATCCATGCAGAAGACATGTGATACTTTTCCTCCCTCAAGGCAGGAATAGGAGAAATGAAGAGAATCACTGAAACCAATTGAATCACTGCAAGAAATTGGGGTTACCCAAACCACTCATTTCCCTCTTGGTCAGGTATGCGTTTCTCTCAAACTTAGCCAAACCAGACACCAGTCTTGTTCAGTGTTATATGGCCCAGTGTTGTTTGACCCCAGGAGAGCCCAGCCTGGGGCAGGGACAGGAGAAATTATACTAAAAGATAAAATGTCACTGAAGCAGCTAATGTTTCCACTCTTTGGCTTCACAGAAAGGAGTTTCTCATAACCTTTGAAAGCCCTTAACTGTCCTTTCAGTACATCTCCATGAAGCTGTGGGGCACTATGAAGACTTATAAATCATGGACACACATGTGTACACACACAACTCCTTATGGTACTGGCTTGAAAATTTCTTTTTTTTTTTTGAGACAGAGTCTCACTTTTTCACCCTCACTAGAGTGCTGTAGTGTCACAGCTCAAACTCTGGGGCTTAAGCATTTTCTTGCATTAGCCTCCCAAGTACCTGGGACTGTATGCGCCCACCACAATACCCATCTCTTTATTGGTTGTAGTTGTCATTGTTGTTTAGCTAGCCACCAGCCTCAGTGTATGATGCTGGTGCCCTAGTCACTGAGCTATGGGCGCCAAACCAGGCTTGAAAATTTCTCCTCATTTCTGTCGCTAGAGTAAATTTCTTCCTTGGAGTTAATTCTTTTGCTAGTATATTGAGGGAAATGTTCATATATGTGTATCATTTCTATGTAGTGTTAACCCAAATGCCAAATGTTAATGTATGTCTTTTATCAGTTAATATCACATATCCCTTTTACATAGAATAAAACCTGCCTATTTAAATAAATTCATATATACAGGTTTTTTTATTAATAATCTGAAAACAATGGCAGTTTGAGACTGTTTTCAAACTTCAGGCTCGGCAGCCAATCTTTCTAAGGCAAATATTGAGGATGAAAAATGACATTTGGTGTTTAATAAATTTGTTAGTTAAAAAAATTAAAGCATCACTTGAAAACTTATAAATACACACATATGTACACACACATACACACATACTATATTATAATTGGCATCAAGTGCACTCTGATTGTCTCAAAAATTGGTTCCTACTCTCCTTGCTAACCTTCATGAAATTTCTTAACTAAAGAAAATGAGAAAATGTCAATAGTAGCTAACGCATGTTCTGAACAAGCAGGTTTCAACTCCTGTTATTTCACTGCTGGACTCCACCCAGTAGAGTTTGGCAGGAGTCATTCTGAAATCAGCACAGAAAGTCACAGAACAAATTCAGGTCATCTGACTCATTCCACTTGTGACTTAAAGTACATTTAAATCCACATTTCCAGAGGAGAAAGTCAGTTATAAAGTATTGCAAATTAACTAATGTCACTTGTTTTAATCTTTGCATTGGTGGAGAAACAAAGTGAAGAAAGAAGAGAAAAAAGATCAAATATTTTTACATAGAAAACTCCTAAATATCTGAAAATAATTATTTTATATCACAAATTTAGAAGTAATCTCAAAATAAATAATCATGGGATCATAAAAGCTTTACCAATGTCACCTATTAAATAAAATATTATTATTCTACTTATAAAACAAAAATTCAATTTGTATAATTGTTTATGGCATTTCATTTCTAAGTTTAAAATCCTACACATCCCCAAAGTCTAAAACTAAAGTGTTAAACGTTCAAACTGATTTATCCTTCCTTTTTAGGGTAAAACCTCATGTTTTTTACTTTTAGATAATTGATTTGTTTTTTTTTTTTAATTTCAGATGAATATGAGGGTACAAATGATTAGGTTATGTTGTTTGTGTTTCTTAGATAAAGTTCCAGTTGTAGTTGAGCCCTTCACCCACGGGTGTGCTCTATGCCCCTACACTGTACACCTCAGGTGAGTGCTTACCAATCTCCATGCTCCCCTTTCCTCTCTCCCTCCTCCCCTCTTCCCCTATTTGAGTTTGTGTTTTTCTCTCCTGTGGGCTAGTAATTGCTTATCTATCAGTTTTATATTAGTATTGAGTACATTAGATACTTGCTTTTCCATTCTTGTGATTCTTTACTAAGTGTGCTTTGACTCCATTCAGATAAATACAAAAGATGTAAAGTCTCCATTGTTTCTCAGGACTGAATCGTATTCCACGTATACATAAGAACTGTACATAGTTCAGTTCAGTACAATAGTTCATACACGTAAGAACTATTTTTAAATTGTATCTGTTGCACAAAAATATTATGGTGGAAAGTATTCAATGAATTATTCATCCAAAATATCTATTCACACCATGTATTTCGAAGAATATGTTTAATAGGTACTATCCAACATTTGTCCTTCATACTCCAGCTATTGTTGCCCATCAGCTCTTTGCCTCATATTGGTTGTGGGAAATAGAAACCATCCAGACAGGAACAGAAAATGTTCCTCTCTATGCTTGCTGCACTATCAAACCACGGGCAGAAGGACAAGGGATGGGCTTTGTGATTGAATTTGCTGCCACTGCAGACATCATTTAGAACAATCAATTCCATTCATTCATTCTAGTCTTTGTTCTTTGTCTCATCTTTAACCCTGTTGTCTCCTGATTCTATGATGAGTATTTTCTTTCTTCCTTTATTGTCTCTGATATCTTTTCTTATTTTGAAGGTTTAAAGACGAATACACTAGAGTGCTGAACCATCAATAACTTTCCCAACAAATTGTTCTTCTTTTACAGAAGCTCACTTCCACTGAATGACTAATCACAGATGTTCAACAAGTGCTAATTCAGCTGTGCTTGGAGTAAAGTTGATTACATTATTCTTCCCTTATGATATATTGTATGTGTCTCACTTTTTCTGAAAAATAAAAATTATGCTTTAGAGGTCCCTAAGTTAAAGTCTCTCAAGGATAATTAAAATATTTTTATAAAAACATCATACTTTAGTCCCCTAAAAAGATGACAGGTATATATTAATAATACATTTATTTTAGTGTCTTTAAAATACTCTGAAAAGGCATTTTATTAAAAAAAAAAAAAAACTCTGCAATATGAGGTAGAAGAAAAAAGCCAGGTATGGGAATAGATATGTTTTTCTAGTGAAGTACCGTTAATGACAACTGAGCCATTCATTAGCAGCCCACCATATTCCAAGCTCTTAGCTCAACATGCTACAGACACATTATTGCATCTCATCTGCCCCCCAATCTTGCAGCTGTGGGTATTTTTATTAGAATGCTATAGATGAGGAAACAGATGCACCGATGGGTAATTTCTTAAAGATTGAAATATAGGTCTATCTCCAAAGTCAAAGCTCTTGACTGCCAGAAAAAAAAAAGCTTATAAGCTGGAAAATAGAGAATTGAATTCTCTACATCAAAGAAAAAGAAAATATGGCAATCTAAATAATCCTGATGACAAAAAAATAAAATATAAACAAAAATCTGCAAGAATGCTATAGAAATCAAGGATAATTAAATTCTTGACTGCACAGTGCCTCAGGCCTGTGGTCCCAGCTACTCAGGAGGCACCTAAGATGGGAGTAACATGAACACCTAGGATTTTTTCTCTTACCTATAAACTGAAAAATAGAGAATAAAATTCACTAATCAAAGAAAAAGAAACCATGCCAATCTAAATAACCCTGATGACAAAAAAATAAAATATAAACAAAAATCTGCAAGAATGCTGTAGAAATCAAGGATAATTAAATTCTTGGCCCTACAGTACCTCGTGCCTATGGTTGCAGCTACTCAGGAGGCTGAGGTGGGAGTATCATTAGCACCTAGGATTTCTGGGCTGTAGCACTGTAGTGCTAGTCCTCACTAAGTTCACAAGTTTGACATTAATATAGTGACACAGTGGGACCAGGGGACACCAGGGTCCCTTTGGAGAGGTGGACAGGTGGAGGTCAAAAACTGAGCAGGTCAAAATTCCCATGCTGATCAGTAGCAGGATCTTCCTCTGAACAACCACAGCACTTCAGTCTGGGCAACATGGCAAAACCCAGTCTCAAAAGAAAAAGTAAATTCTCAGCCAATGGCAAACACAATTTATACATAAAACTGCAATGTGAATAGTAACTAGAGTTGTTCATGAAAATGTAAGCTTTTATTTTATATATCTTTCCTACATAATAAAATCATAACATTTGTGCTTTCATTATTCAAAAGCAACATCTACTCTTATATTAAACCAGAAAATTGGAGGGTTTCATAAGTGTCCAGGACGCTAGACTCCACTAAGTGACAGGCTTCTTTTCATTCCTTGAACACAATTTCAAAATTAGTTATGAAGTTTATATATAAACCTAAAATCTCTAATTATAAAGTATATAAAACTGTTGATCAAATGTTACAGTTAATTATTATAGATTGCTGTATTTTGATAAGCTTCCTAAGAAAACCAAAACACTAATAATACTGCTAAGACATAATGGCAAAATGTCCATGGGTGTTACTAACATATCCAAAAAAAGACTGATTTATTATCATGTAAAACATACAAACTAGTCGGGAGGAACATTTCCTAAATATATTTATTTAACTATAATCTAATGGAGTCCTTGTTTGTACCTTATTGAGATCGAAACCATCTAGGGAACCACAGAGTAACAATAGAAAGAATGGGACTCTTCCTTTAAAGATAATTTTCTCCCACCAGGAAATTAAATGTTTCTCCTGGCAGCAAGTAAAGTACACAGAGGAATGTAAGCTCACACGTATACCTCTTCAAAGCTAATCACAGACCGGGGTTACCCAAGGTTCAGGCTACAGGGAGGGGCAGTCTTACCTCTACGCTACATATTATTTGAGCATGCAAACCAACTTATAACCATTAGCTACAATACACTTTTCTTTGGGGAAAGTTTTATGAAAGAATTAAATGCAGTAAACTAGAACTATAACACCTTTATATAAATGAAAAAGGATAGGGAACTGGAATCTTTCTTAAAGACGCTATATTTTGTGTGTTTAAAGTCATAACATATGAAGGGATGTATTTAACCCATAATACACCAAAATACAGTGGGAAACTCCATAGTTGACCACCTCTCTACATTGACCTAATTTTCATAGACCAGATATGTACCTCATAGACGTATCAGTTCAGTGGGCCTAGTTCCTTATGTTGACCACCTCCGTATGTTGACCAGTCTGTTACAGTCCCTTACAGGGTTTCTACTGAATATGTAATAAGGAACAATTAACAGTGTTCATCTAGGCAGAAGTCATTTCATGCTGAGGAAAGAACAATTGATCTAGAATCAGAAAATCAGTGAGTGAATGTGGGGGTCAGTCACTAGTTGCTTGTGTGTCAATTTATAAATGTTCTCTAACATTTTTGGACCTTATTTTAGTTTCTCTGATTGTATAAACTGAGATAACAATACCTAGCTCATAAGATTGTTATGAGGACAGAATGAAATAATATGTAAAGAAGGCTCTGTAAACCTTCTACTACTGCACAAAGGTGAAATAGTATTATCTGTTTTATCCATGATTAGTAAGGGGCTATAGCAAAAATTAACCACGTGGACACACGGCATCTGAGAGACTACGCATCACAGGAAATGCTGAATTGTCAGAGCTAACACTGGTCAATCAAAGTCTCCTTGCTCTGAAATCTGGTGCTCTGCTGACTGACCTGGCTCTTCTGAGTATCAAGCAAAGTGAGACTGGCGTTAGAGAGACATCTAGTGTTTGAAATAGCAGAAGAGCAGATCTGATGATTAAAATAAATTTTTTAAAGAAAAACTAAACTATTGCATGATCAACAACAGCCACACAAAAATTAAAGCAACCCTGTAACAGTGTTCCCATACCATGTCAAATCCTCCTGAAATTGGAACCTTTGTACTTGAATTTTCAAATCATAAACAGACATTTTAAAGAAGAGCCAAGAAGAGAATTTCAAGAACTCCCTGTTTAAGACATTTACCACCTAACAGGATAAGAGTCTGTAGCAAACCCCAGAACAGAGTCTTCTGGAGAGGGGATAAACAAGCAGCAGGGAGAGATTTTGTTAGGTGGAAAGCAGTGATGAAAAATAATTAGAGCTGCCTCTGCAGAGAAGGTGAGGAGAGGCTGGAGAAGACTAAACAAGAAAAAAGATTCCAGGGCATTATAAGTAAAGTACCTGCCCCAAAAGTAATTTGTTGAATGTTGTTTAGCCCCACATAAGAAATCAAGAGTAATTCAGCTGATAGATTTTAATAATTGAACAACAATAAAATCATTGTTGCTGCTCAAATAGTTCACAGATATTTAAGGATAAGTCAAGAAACTTCTGGATATTTAGAATACATCAATTTGGATAAAGATCCTGGGCCTTGGTATTTACACACTACATAAGAAGAAAGGTAGTAAGTAATAAACATGATGAATAAAATACCTAGCATATTAAAAGAAAATAATTTTATGAATCGAAATGAACAGGATAGAGGAGACTGCCTGGCAGAAGGAAGGGAAAATGCAATTCTTTGCCAAAATAACTATATTCCTAATTTCCCCAATAAAGAAGAGGAAAATGAGAATAGAACTTAAAGTCATCTTTAAAACAGACACGAGTTCTTTCTCTTCCCAATAACATTTCATAGCCACCTTTTAATGTTAGCTATTTAAATTTTTGTTTGTAATATATTCAATAGTGGGGAGCAATCATTTTTATATGTAATTATTTATAGTTCTCCATATCTTACAATTCTCACCGATCATTTCTATAATTGTTTTTGTCTCAATTTATACACCTATCAAAGTTTCTTACCCCCTTGAAGATCCCATAAATGATTTTTTTTTTTTTTTGCAGTTTTTGGCTAGGGCTGGGTTTGAACCTGCCACCTCAGGCATATGGGGCCAGTGCCCTACTCCTTTGAGCCAAAGGCACCGCCCCCAAGATCCCATAAATGATTTTTAGTAATAATAGCAACAATAAACCTAGAACTTATTCCTTTTACTTATATATTTGAACGTCTATGGTTACATCTCTCTAAATATATAAACAAAATAAATATTAATTGGTTTTCTCAAAATGCGAATTATCCCTACACTATAGCAATGACAAACCGAAGAGAGAAATCACTCTTGTCCTTTGAAACTAAAAATTTTGTGGAAAGATCTGATAAAAAAAAAAAAATGCCATGTGAGTCAATTCTAGTGTTTCAAAACTTTTAGAAACATTTGCTGGAAATACATTGTATTGCTCTTTAGCATACAACTATTGAATGGGCGAGACATGATGGACTTTAGCATACAACTATTGAACGGGCGAGACATGATGGACTTCATGGACAGATATACTTTGTTCCTATACACACCAGGACAAGCACATTTTATATGCATTTTTATTTTGGTAATATATTTAGTATTAATTTATTTATTTTGTTTGGTTTGTCTCCGTCACAAAGAAATTTTTCTTCTTCATACTGTATTCATGCCACATTATCATCTTTTTGTAAACATATATACATTACTTTTTTTATATCACTCTCAACTCTCCAAGCCTAGCCATCTATATAATTATGTTCTGCTACGGAATATTTTGTCAATTGTTTATTTTTCAATAAATTTGTGCTATCAAAATTCTACAATAAATCTCAGGATATAAAAAGGTTCAATATCTAAAATTCCTATACCTAACATTATTTGTAACAAAATAATCCCTATATCTAACATTATTTGTAACCAAAATATTCTGAGTTTGCCTCTAATTATGATAAAGTTTACTAATATAACTTGAGTAAATAGTAGACAGCTGTCTCACCAGATATTTGTATACATATTTGGGACAACCTCCTCCCACAAAACTTTGACATACACAGAAATTCATACAGAATCATGTTATTGTTTTCCAGGACACACAGGAACTACATTTATTGATTCAAAAATCACTGACTACATATATTACTTACAATCTTAAATTGCCAATTTCCTTCTGGTGTCTGAGTAATGGTCATATTTAAGGTTTAAATGTCATAGGTAGAAGTGCCTAGTTTTGTATAATGAGAGAAGAACTGAACTTGTTCATTTTTCTTCTGTCCTTAAGAGACAATTATCATCAAAACTTCCCATCCTTTTCTCTCCACCTAACAGGGAAACTCACCTACAATTGTAAATCCTTTAATCAGATACACACACACACAGAGGAACACAAGTTAGCATAGAAACACCACATAAAATTCTTTTTAAATTTGGATTACTTATTTTTGTGACTTACTCCAAAAGAAGAGGCTAATTTTGAATGTCACTTGATCTTTAGTCCCTGTTTAGTAGGAATATCACTTACAGAAATCCTTACCTTGTTTAAAATTTCTCACTCAAATATATTGCCTTTCTCCCATTTTGTTACTGAGATACTTTGTTCTGCTTCTACTCCCTGGCTAGGTAAGACTCCGAGCTGTTACCAAAAAGGACTCATTTCCTCTGTGTTCTCCACATGACATCCATCCACAGCATGATACCGTGCAGTTTCAAAAGGTAACAGTTCTGAAATGTAAAATCACAGTACTGAATCCATCAGGTTGCCATAAATGTGCTTTGAAACTACCCTTGCCTTCATAATGGGATCAACCTGAATCTGTATGTGAAAATTCTCCAGCCAAGTCGATGTTATTAGAATCCAACTGAATCACATGAAGACATTCTTCAGGCAAACTAAAGGACAAGAGTTACCTGCCCATAGCATAGAGCCTTGTAATGAGCATGAATCCTTCATTTCCAGTGTAATTCAACTTTATGTCCTGAAAGGAGACTTCAATAATCAGAAAGCTGTAAATTATGTATAGAGTTAAAATTTCAGCCCCAGATCAGATATTTTTACATCAAAAGTCCATTAATAAAAGCTGTGAATATATAATTCATTTCATAGCTAGATTTTTACAGTTTGAGATAAACTAGAAAATTAAAAACAGAAAATATTTTATTGATAAAATGTTTCATGTCTGTGATAAAATTATAAAAGAGATAAACTAGAGAATATTTTCAATTAACTACTCACATATAATTATATTAACTATAGTTAATATAGTTAATAATTATAAGGGCATAATCACAGCTATCCTGGAGTAGCATGAAACTAGTCAGGTTAAAGCCCTTTAAGTTAACTAATCTCTTTTAATCTTCACAACAACACCATGAGATAGATACCATTTCTTCTACTACAGATGAGAAAATTGAGACTAAGACTTAAAGCACATTTCCCAAGTAGGTAACATTGGCTGGAACGCCTTCTAAATCTCTTGTCTCTAAAGTCTACAGGCTTTACTGGTAACATGAAAGGAAATAGTACTTAAAGTACAATATCTAAAATCTTGTACATGAAACCCAGCCCTGATCCTATGTCTATGAGAGAAATCAAGAGATGAAAATCAAATCACATTGCGAACTAAAATAGTTGGTCCTAATGATAAGCGCTCCTAATGTCCAGGGACACATATTTTCTATAGACAATAAATGCCTGGAACATAAAATAAAGTTCTGCATCGCAAAACAAATTTAGATCCTCAAATTCTCAGAGACAAAGCGGCACAGCGGGAAAAGTCCACATTCAAAACCAAAGGAGACTTCCTAGCACCACTTACCAGCTGTGAGATCTTAGCCATGGAACTGAAACTCCATTTGCCTTCATTTCTTCGGGGAATAATAAAATTTATTTAATATTTTGCAATGAGAATTAAGTAACAGAATGTACATCAAGTTGCTGACACTCAGATCTGTTATAAGAACACTATTATTCCTAAAAATGACTTTCAAAAATAAATGATGAAAAAAAAATTTATTTCAAAAAAATTAAACATTCTAAAAAAGCAAATCAGGTTAGGTTAATAGAAAACTGGTCACATTATCTGAGATATTATCTTTATTATGCTAAAGAAAGTAATTACATGACTTCATCTTCACACGTGCTTATAACTTCAGATAGAGACCTGTGCCCCAGGCCTCTGTGGAAAACACACAGTACTGACCACTTATGACCTGAGTTCTGTGTCTACTTATGGGTCATAGATAGCCTTGCACATTATGCTGGAGCCCTCTGTCTGGAAAACAGATGTGTCATAAGGACAGTGACTCAATCTATGTTTAGCTTTTTCTATAAATATCCAAGTTGATTTTATAGAGGTATATGTTGGTAATATATATATATTACCTCCTATAAGCACAAGAAAAAAGTAAATGATTACTTTGAGAAATATATTTCCATAGATTTGATTAAATGTTTAGATAAGAGTATGTTTTGTTATTTGATGATTAATTATAGAGTGAGTTTCATAGGTTTTCCTTTTCTAAACACATCTATATTCTGAAGAACAAAAAGACATTGATTGTGGTGATTGCTGTAATGAATTAACACCCAAACTGAAGATTAGAATTTATATTGTACATAAATATTTAACATGAAAATAAGCCTCTGTTATTTCTATGTCATCTTCCCAAAGACTTAAGAACTGTGAAACCAGAGTGGAGAGAGTCATGGTTAGAGCTTAAAGAATTGTGGAATTGAATTTCAAAGGCATTGATTGAAAATCGCTTTTAAGGTCGGTGCCTGTGGCTCAGTGGGTAGGGTGCTGGCCCCATATGCCAAGGGTGGTGGCTTCAAACCTGGCCCCAGCCAAACTGCAACAAAAAAATAGCTAGGCATTGTGGCAGGCACCTACCTACTTGGGAGGCTGAGGCAAGAGAATCACATATGCCCAAGAGCTGGAGGTTGCTGTGAGCTGTGATGCCACAGCACTCTACCAAGGGTGACAAAGTAAGACTGTCTCTAAAAAAATAAATAAATAAAATCACTTTTAAGACTTTACCTCATCATTTCTACTTTGAGGGTAGCTAATAAGACAAGTGCACAAGTAGCCTGTTGGAATATAATATTTTACTGTGTTCTTTAATAATAGTAACAAATTTTTTTTAGACAGAGTCTTACTATGTCACCCTCAGTAGTGTCATTGGCACCACAGCTCACAGCAACCTCCAGCTCTTTGGCTTAGGCGACTTGCCTCAGCCTCTGGAGTAGCTGGGACTACAGGCGCCTACCACAACACCTGGCTATTTATCATTAACAATTTTTATTAATATCCAATTGAAATGAATTAGGGAAATACAAGCAAAGGAATTTTTATGGAAATCCATACACTAGAGCAAGGGAAATAATTGATAAATACAGGATTATTTTTCAAATAATTGATTTTCATTAATTAACATTAAATTTAACAAGCCAATTCCATGACTCAATGTACTATTCAGTGAGAAAATGTCTTTAGCATGAAAGGCATTTTCATCCAACTTTACAATTAGGAATAGAACAGCTACTAGCAATTTTAATATTTTTAAAATTTTCATTTATTCCTCTATACTTCCATTCATTTGCCCAATATTTATTGTGACCTACTGAAAGCTAGGCCTGGGCTGGTTCTGAAGACAGAATAGCAAATACGAAGAAAGAGCCCGACTATGAAAACTTCCATCTGGTGAAGCAAGTGAAAAGAAAACAAAAAATCATAACATAGGAGGTGACATCATTAAAACAATCATTTATTTTCAATTGAGTCCTTAATCTCTTCTCTCAGATATTAGAGATCATTAATAACCCAATTCTGAAATTCTGATACTTTAAATGGCACAGTTCTTTTAAGCAAGTTTTTGTTTTCTCTATGATCATGAATGGCTATAAAATGTTTCATAAATTATTTCCATTATTCAATATATAATTATCAAGTGTAATTAATTGATATATAAGAATTAGAAATATTCTCATTTTGGGATAGGCCAAAAATACATTTTAGGTATTAGAAGCCCATGTTTTGTTTCTTATTTTTCAAAGATTTTATTTTCCCTGCTCATTTTCTGTTAACATTCGATCTTAATAGCAGTAGGAAAGAAACTTTCTGTATAGGACGCTCCCCTCCATTTCTTGTCAACTCTGTGTCTTTCAAACTCCTTAGTCTGAGTGTGGACAGGACATAAACCCTTTACAGACATAGTGATATCTAAAGTCTTACCTAAAAGATATCAAAGCTACACTGAATCATGTGCGTGAGATTCACACTTTAATATTCCTTTTGTTGGAAAAGCAGGTGCTTGTTCTTAGATCAGAGGCTTTATTGTCTGTGCCTGTGTCTTCACACCAGATGGGGAGAGGTGATGAATGGGAAGGGGGATAAAGCAAAACCATTAGACACAGAAGAATCTTACCATTATCATCTGACCCAACTCTCTTGTTCTGAGAATACTGACACTACCGGTGCTGGGTGGCTAACCAGCTGGAAAGCACTTCCTTACATTCAGACACGAATCTAGTAACACAGCCATGGACACACTTGGTCCTTAAACCTATAGGCGCTATGCTTTGAAATTTCTGCTCTGACAAGCTAAAGATAAAGTTCTGAAAGGTCTGTATATTAACCAACCCTGTAACTCATCAGGTGATCCAGAGCTGCTTAAACTCCCTGTCTGTGTTTTTTCTGACCTTAGAAAATCTAAAGCCATATTTTGTCCTATTTCTTAATACTGCCAACCAATTCTGGTTCCTATTTAAGTTTTTGCTTTTCTCTCCTAACCATTTAAGTATGGACTCTCTGATCTTGTTATTTATCTCCAGAGCCATTTCTCTTTACCCATTTTACCTGAAATGTTAGCTTCCGTTTTAAGCATGTTTTTCTTATTTATGATACTCTAGACTCCACCTTGTGCCTACAACTGTATATTGCCTGACTGGCTTCTCTCTCCTACCGTCTCTGGACTGCCAACCTATGAAAGATTACTGGTTGTAAAACTGATACGGGAAAATATTATCATGTCTTCTCACTTCTGAGTTAACACAACACCAATATATAGAATTTCAGGCTTAGTTAGCTGCCAAGATATTATTCAAGACAGAAAGGTAGAACTCATGAAGGAAAATATACTCATAAATATAATTTCAGATAAAATTTCAGTTCATCTGCATAACACATAATACTGAATACTTAAGAAGAAAGAGTAAATTATAAATCTAAGTATTTGTATTAAGCTCAAGGTTAAAGAAGGAAATACAATAACATCTAAAGAAGAACAGGGCAGTGCCTGTGGTTCAAGGAGTAAGGCGCCAGCCCCATATGCCAGAGGTGGCAGGTTCAAACCCAGCCCTGGCCAAAAAATAAATAAGTAAATAAAAATATAAAAAAGCAAAAAATTATGTTCAGATTATGAAAACTCATGCTGAGCCATATTACAAAGTCCCAAAGCTGCAGATACTCGCAAATGTATGGAGAAAAGAGAAAACTTTTACACTTTTGGGATTGCAAACTAATATGGCCCCTTTGGAAAGAGATATGGAGAATCCTCATAGAATCAAAAGTAGACCTTCCATTTGATCTTGCAATCCCATTACTAGCTATCTACCCAGAAGAACAAAAATCATTTTATCATAAGGACATATGCCCCAGAATGTTTATCACAGATCAATTCACAATTGCCAAGATGTAGACTCAACCCAAGTGCCCATTTATACATGAATGAATTAATAAACTGTCGTATGTGTTTAGCATGGAATACAATTCAGCCTTAAAAGAAAGATGGAGACTTTACAGCCTTTGTATTTATATGGAAGGAGTTGGAAAACATTCTTCTTAGTAAAGTATCACGAGAATGGAAAAGCAAGAATTCAGTGTACTCAATATGAATATGAAACCAGTAGATGAACAAATACCCAAACAAGAGAAAAACACAATTAAATTCAAGAGGGGAGGTGACAGGGGGTTGGAGTGCTCTCACCTAATAGGCACAATGCAAGGGTACACGGCACACCTCCTGGGTGAGGGGCACAGCTACAACTTGGACTCTGCCTAACAAATGCAAACAATGTAACCTAGTCATCTGTACCCTCGGATAAATCTGAAATTTTAAAAAAGGAAAAAATAAAACTCCTGCTGAGAAGGTTATAATGTTTTATCTACACAGTGTGTTTTTCTCTGATATAGGAAAAGTTCCTAGAATAGGGCCTGACATATTATATACACTAGTAAATATTTGTTGAATTAACAAATGAATCATTAAAACACTACGCTTACATTTTAACAAACCTCCACTCATTCAAGTTTTGTTTGGGTAGTCTGAGCTTTATTTTTCTCTTGTCAGGCGGCTGTTTATTACTTTCTCAAAGGACTCTTGCAAAAATAATCTCTTACAACCAGGTCTTTTGGCTATAAAACTATTTTTGTTTAATATTGCTAGGATTAAATTTTGCTTAAGGATTTATGATGATAACATTAGCCTTTTCTGAAGTAGTGTCATTATTGTGAATAATACTGACCTTACAACTTGTTACTTGGTAAATAAGACATTTTTAGTGATTTTATTTCTTGCTGGAATAGGTTATGCTCTCTTTGGTTTTGTTTTTTCCTACTTGGCCAGTGGCCAGGATAATAAACATTAACATTAGTATTTTTTTAATTATATAATTTGTTTGTCTGCAAAAGAGGACTTTGAAGCCTAACTACTCTTAATTTTCCAAGCGACGAGGAAAGAAAAATACTTAGCCACAATATTTTAAAATTCACATTCCAGGATTGGGGGTGAAGGAGAGAGAAAGTATATGGACTCAAGTCAAGGTACAAAATGATTATGAGTTATCAAAGCAAATATAAAGTATAAAAATTCATTCATGAAATTCAATGACTGACATAACATGAAGTGATATCTTCTTAATGAAATCATTTTTTCTTGAACATTTACTTTCTCCTATCTGCTTTTTACTGTCAGTGCTGAGCTCTATTCTTCTATCCTTTTTACTATTTGTCCCTAACATTAACTTCCTTGTTCCCCATCATAACAAAATTCAAAATGGTAATTAAAGATAGAAACTACGCTAAGGAAAACCACCTCAGATAATTTACCTCTGCTTAAATACCTCCTTAACTATCTCATTCAGTTGGAGTATTCCTATCAACTGAATAGTTTTTAATAGTCTCTAAACATAAATTAACTAAATTTTCTAACTGGAGATCTCCCTGGTAATTTGAGAGAGAGAAAGAAAGAGAGTAAGAGAAAGATTTCCATTGATGCATAGCTGGTTCTGTAATGCTCGCTAAATTGTCAAGAAGTTAAAGGAGCCATGTAAAATATTTTTCTTCATGCAAAGAAAATAGAAGAATGAGAGTTCAGTTAAACAAAGGGAGGTTTTCCTAGGCATGATACCAAGACTAAAACCATAAAAGTAAACAATGAGAGATGAGATTTTAGACATTTAAAATTTCAGAGCAGAAAAAATTAATTATTAATTAATTAGGTCAAAAAGGAAATACATACCTAGTAATCTACTGTATAATATTTATGGGTAAATAAATTGTTATAACTTTTCTGGAGTACTATTTGATTATATTGATATAATTATAGATTCAGAGATAGATGATGATGATTAACATACAGACCTAAGTAAATATTTAAATGATCTTTACCCTATGCTCTAGAAATTCCACATCTTGAGCATACAATAAAATTAGTCATACAAAATATATCAATGGAAAAAGATTTACATCAGGAAAAATGAAATTGACCTAAACATCCAATGAAGAAGGATAATTTAAGTAAACATTGAATACTTAATACCCACATTGGCCACTAATGTAACTATTAAAAATGTTGCAGTTTTGTATTTTTATGTATCTATATTATATGATTATGTTTTTAAAATTTGAAAACAATGCCTGTAAATTATGTCATTTCAGTTTTCTTTGTTAAAAGATAATTTATATGTTTCTAATTGTTGGGACACATATAATAAAGACACTTTGGAAAAAATGAGTATCTGTGCAAATAATGCCTGGCTGATTTGAAAATCTAATTTGTTTAAAGAAAAAAACACAACTTTATACTGGTTAAAAACTCAAACTAATTCAAATAGTCAATGTTTTTGAAAACAAATCCTTTTGTACTGTGTATCTAAGTTTTATCCCTGCTAATATTTTAACCTTTCATAAGAATTAAAATATTTCACCACTAATTCACCAAGAGTTGATTATAATATATTTTCATTTTAGAATTGTGATACCTAAAATTAATATTTTATTAAAGGGAAACTTTGTAGATATTTTTAAGTCCTTTTGATTTCTGAATTTCTGGATAATGAGGCAAATGGTTGAAATCACATCTTATACAATGTAAGTTTTTCTCTTCTTCTTTTTTGTATCTTTCTTCTTGAATATCCCACAACTATCTATCTAATGATGACTTCATGAAGTTACTAAGTTCTCAATGAATCTCTAAATTTATTTTATAAAGAGATCCCTTAAATTTTGGTATCATATGCTAGCAAATTGATGATAATAAAATATTTGATAATTATGCATTTCTAGAATGGAAATGTAAGAAGATTTAATAATATTTGTATTTTCTCTTTAAATACCACTAAAATCATATGCTTTTTTGAATAATTATAACCCATTTCTCTAGAATGTCTTCTCAAAAGTCTTTATATCTACTAATTAAATATGCTGTCAGATTATGGCATAGCTCTTATTTATTGAAAACATCTAAATTAAAAATTAGAATACAGTAGAACCTCCATAGTTGAGCATCTCCCTACATTAATCAACTCCTTAAGTTGATCTAATTTTCATACACTGGACACACATCTCATGTACATATAAGTATAGTTGGCCTGGTTCCTTATGTTGATCACCTCTGTATGTTGACAGTTTGTCATAGTCCCTTGGATGGTCAACTTACAGAAGTTCTACTGCACTAGTGTTATCAGTTATTTATTATAATAGCTAGAAATTTTCTACATACTAAATGATTTGCATTCATCCTGACATTTTTCATTCCCCATACCATCATAATGATAAAGAAAATGAAACTCATAAGAGTTTCATAATGTACTCAAATTGAATAATGAGGGGAAAAAGGACATGTGTGAGGGTACATAGGATACTATTGTGGAGAATGCCTTGTTCTCAGTGATTCCTCAGATGAGTTATGATATTGGTGACTACTGTAGTAAGTATGATGTTTAATCCTCTATAGGATACTATGTCATTATTTTTGAAAGGACTATTACATCCCCAGTTTCTATAATAAAAATCACCAGAATTCCCTTCATAACTCTATGTGGAAATAAAAGGAAATGTTAAATGCTCAAAATGCTCAAGAAACTTTAAGCAAAGTAATGTATAATAGGCATACAGCCAGAATCTCTTTCTCTCTTTTGGGTCCTTGGTCCTAAAGATTTGAAGAATAAACCCAAAGACACCTTGGAATAAGCAAAAGGACAGATTTCATTCCTAGATAGATAGATAGATAGATAAGCTAGACAAGAAAGCCTGTGCTGCAGTGAAGGGGGTCTGAGTGGGTAGTCCATTTGGGTCTTCTGTATAAAGGTTGACGTACTGCTTTTCCCATCCTGCAGGCAGGAGGTTTGGGGAGATGGAATGTCACAACTGTTTGGTGCAAGGGAGTTGGGGGCATAAGTTAAAACTGACTTTGCATGGGAATGTGATCCTTCTTGGCTGTGTTCTCTGCTCTGGGAGGGGGAACTTTTTGTTTACAATATGGCCCCTCCTCCAGGAGGGGCAGCCAAGATGAACTACTAGCTGGTTTTTACATGCCTGTTTGTGCCTAGAGAAGGGAATGGGGTCTGCGATGAGACTGATCTCTGAGCTCACCTAGGCCTAGAAAATGCAGGGTCCTTGTCCAGCCCTGAGCAAAGGAACCTTGTATCAGCCAGGTCATTCTTAATCTTTTTGCTACTTTTTAACAAGACATTGAAAGAAAGTAATCTTCATTTGCAAAATTAGTGTTGAAAATTTTATAATTTAACCTATATCTTACAACAGGAACAAAAAGTCTGGAGTTTGGTTTTGTTTTTGTTTTTTTCTCTTACCAAAAAGGAACTCCAGTGTTGACAAGGCTATTGAGGTTAATGAGAAAAAAGGTGTGGAGCATTCTGGACATCTAAGAGGGAGTCAGGCATGCATGTGAATGGTTAGGCTTCAAACAATCTCAATTTCACATATTTTGTTTTTTCTGAAAATCCAATGGGGTAGCATCCAATTCAAAGGGATAAGCCAATCACCTGAGATTAGAAAAGGTGCAGAGAAAGATTTTCATACACCTACAATCTCTCATGGATCCAGTATATGACTTAGCATCTGATTTGAATCAGTAGGTTTCTCTTCTATAATAAAATAGTCTCTTGGAAGAATATTTCCATCAGTTATTCCCATCTAACTTTCAATGGAAATGCATGGCTGAGATAAGCAACACCTGGGCAAAAGGACCATGCCGAAACAGGGACAAGAGTGGCCACAACTGAGAACAGGTTATAGCAAAAGGAGATGACTACTTATTAAAATAGCAAATTTTAGAAGAGCTAAAGGATCTGGTACTGGGGGAAGAAAGATCTGGAATTGAAGATAAGATCTATAAGCAAGGTCCCAAAACTAAGAGATCATATCAAAGTCAAATTTTTTCACAGCTCATCCTTACCTAGGGTCCTGGTAGCAGCCCTCTCTTCTTACCCCAATTTCAAAACACCCACAGCATTCTGCCCAGATGTTTATCCCCTCAAAATTTTTGCAACTAATCAATCTGTAGCTCTTTCTCCTCTTGATAGTTAAAACTAACTTTTCATTCTAGTCACTGACAATACCATGATTTGACATCCTTGGATTGTTGCCTTGCACACAGTGGGAACTGGAGCACTGAAGGAGTCAGTGAGATGGGCAGGCTGCTGGTAAAGGTAATGTAGGGGCACACATTCTCGAGAAAGCCGCAGTCCACAGACCAAGGTTGGAGGTCACAGAGAACAAAGACTCCAGAAAGAAGCTAAGCAAAGGCAAAGCAGACTATCCAAGTCATTAATCCTAATGAGGTGGGTAAAAAAAAAGTCATAAATGCAGGAACAAGGAAACAGCCTGGGGCATCCAAGGAAATCAAAAATGTTCACAGTGGAGTGAGACCCAAAGGCAGAGCTTTGAAATAGATCCTAAAATAAAGAGAGTTGACAAGGCAAAGAAAAGAACCACAGTGGTCTCGCCTCCTAGTTACCATCGCACCATTTTTGTTTTGCATCTTTCATTTTCAACTGCAGTAAAATCAAATAGACTCAGTTACAACACTATGGGCATATAGTTGCCTTTTTTAAAATCAAGCTATATTCTGTCTATAAATGATAAATCTAACAAAAAAATAAGAAAGTTAAAAATAAAAGAATTGAAATGTATACCAGACAAATATCAGCCAAAGAACACTGATGTCCCTACATTGTTATTACATTAAATAAAATTAAGGCAAAAATTCTAAAAATAAAGAAGGTCATTAAATCAACTTTAAAATATAGTTTCAAATTATGAGGAAAATTAAACAAGTCTAAACTTACACTGCATGAAAATTATACTTCAAAAAGTATAATAGAAAAATTCACATCTCTATAAAGATGAATTGATAACTTCATTTCCAAAGTGGAAGTTTTACCCTATCATTCACAGGAATTTATAGATTGACCATATCAACAGAACAATTTAAAGTCTTGACTCAATGGACACATTTAGCTGAACTTTTTTTTTTTTTTTTTTGAGACAGGGTATCACTCTGTTGCCTAAGCTAGAATGCCGTGGTGTCAGTCCAGCTCACAGCAACTTCAAACTCCTGCGCTCAAGCAATCCTCCTGCTTCTGCTTCCTAAATAGCTGATACTACACATGTCCACCATAACTCCTAGCTATTTTGTTCTATTTTTTTTTTTTTTGAGACAGAGCCTAAAGCTATCCCCCTGGGTAGAGTGCTGTGGCATCACGCTCACAGCAACCTCCAACTCCTGGGCTCAAGTGAGTATCCTGCCTCAGCCTCCCAAGTAGCTAGGACTACAGGCGCCCACCACAACGCCTGGCCATTTTTTGGTTGCAGCCATCATTGTTGTTTGGTGGGCCCAGGCTGGGGATTTGAACCTGCCACCTTAGGTGTACATGGCTGGCACCTTAGCCACTTAAGCCACAGGCGCCGAGCCATATTTTGTTCTACTTTAAAAATAGAACATAGATGGGACCTCACTCTTGCTAAGGATGTTCTTAAACTCCTAAGCTCAAGGGATCGTTCTACTGCAGCCTCCCAGAGTACTAGGATTACAGGTATGAGCCACAATGCCTGGCCTTAAATGGACATTTAAAACACTGTACCCAACATCTGAAGTCCATGTAGTCTTTTCAGTCAACATGGAGTATTGATAAAAATTGATCAAATAACAAGCCAGGGAGTAGGTATCAATAAATTTCAAAGAATCAATATTTTATAGGCTAAAATTTATTGACCATAATATAATTATTTTAGAGATTAATAAGTAAATTTTTCTTTACAACTCATGAATCAATGAAAACTCATATTGGAAATTGAAAGATTTCTGTCAGTATTCTTGAGAAATGCTGCTATGCTTTTTCTTGCAGTGAAAAAACAAAAACCCAGTAATACTAAGAAGAAAACTATAGTAATAGCACAGCATTAAAAACAGATACAAGAGGGGAGGATGGTTGGAGGGAGAGTAATTGGTGGGATCACACCTATGGTGCATCTTACAAGGGTACATGTGAAATTTACTAGGTGTGGAATATAAATGTCTTAACACAATAAATACGAAAATGCTATGAAGGCTACATTGACCAGTTTGATGAAAGCATTTCAAATTGTACATAAAACATTGTACCCATGATTGCATTAATGTACACAGCAATGATTTAATAAAAAAAAACCTCAGAGATAATAATCACCTAAAAAAAAAAAAAAGACACAAAGTTCAACAGAGCCAAATAGAGAACCCAAGAATAAGTCCACACACTTACAGTCAACTCATTTTTGACAAAATCCTAAGAACATACATAGGTGAAAGGACTGTTTCTTCAATGAATGGTGCTGAGAAAACTGGATATCCACACACAGAAGAGTGAAACTACACCTCTATCTCTTACCATATACAAAAATCAGATCAAGACATTGTGGCGGGCACCTGTAGTCCCAGCTACTTGGGAGGCTGAGGCAAGAGAATTGCTTAAGCCCAAGAGTTTGAGGTTGCTGTGAGCTATGACACCACAGCAGTCTATCAAGGGTAACATAGTAAGACTGTCTCAGAAAAAAGAAAATCATACCAGGATGGATTAAAAACATAAAGAAGTAAAACTATGAATCTACTGGAAGAAAATATTGGAGAAAAGCTTTAGAACATTGGTCTGGGCAAAGATTTCTTTAGTAAGATCTTGGGCAGCACCTGTGGCTCAGTGGATAGGGCACCAGTCCCATATACTGAGGGTAGTGGGTTCGAACCTGGCCCCAGCCAAACTGCAACAAAAAAATAGCTGGGCATTGTGGTGGGTGCCTGTAGTCCCAATTACTCAGGAGGCGGAGGCAAGAGAATCGCCTAAGCCCAGGAGTTGGAGGTTGTTGTGAGCTGTGATGCCATGGCACTCTACCAAGGGTGACAAAGTGAGACTCTGTCTCTAAAAAAAAAGGGATCACATCAAGCTAAAGAGCTTCTTTACAACAAAAGAAACAATCAACACAATGAAATACAACCTACAGAATGGGAGAAAATGTTCACAAACTAGTCAACTTAGAAGGGATTCAAACCTAGAACATATAAGGAACTTAATCATCACAACAGCCAAATACTAAACAATCCAATTAAAAAATAGGCAAAATAACTGAATAGATGCTTCTCTAAAAAAAGACATACAAATGTCCAACACATATATGAAAAAATGCACAACACAAATGATCAAGGAAATGAAAATCAAAACCAGAATGAGATACCATCTTATCCCAGTGGAAATGTCTACTATCCAAAAACCAGAAAATGACAGATGCTGACAATGACACAGAGAAAGAGGTATACTTATACACTGTTGGTGGGAATGTGCATTGGTACAGCCAATAAAAAACAGCACCGAGGTTCCCCAAAAAATTATAATTAGAACTACCCAACAATCTCACTGCTGGATAAATGTCCAATATATAAGAAATCAGGAGAGCAAAGAAATAACTACACTCTCATGTTTATTGCAGCACCATTCACAATAGCCACAATATGGACTCAACCCAAGTGTCCATTAAGGGATGGATGGAAAAGTATAGCATACATATAAAATGAAATACTGTTCAGCCATATACAAGAAGGGAATTTTGTCATTTGCATCAACATGAATGAAACGAGAGGACATTGTGTTAAGTGAAATAAGCCAAGCATGGAAAAATATATAGGTAGTGAATAAAATGGTGGTTACTAGAGACTGGGAAGGGTAATAGAGAGGGGGGTTAAAGAGGTGTTGGTAAATGTGTACCAAAATACAGTTAAAGGAATACAAGGAATAAGATATAGTGCTTGGTAGGCACAGTAGGATGTCTATGGTTAACAATAATTAGTTGAAAATTTCAAATAACTAGAAAAGTGGATTTAGAACGTTCTAAACAGAGGAATGATAAGTGTTTCTGGTGATGGCTATCCTTATTACCCAGCTTTGGTCATTACACACCATAGGCTCGGATCAAAGTATCATATGTATGTGCATATGATATGTGCAATGATTATGTATTCATAACAATTAAAAATATGTGTAATGATTATGTATTCATAACAATTAAAAATAAAAAACCTGTAATCACTCAAAAATTATAGCATAATTAAATCTTAATTCTATTCATGTAATAAAAAACAACCAGCAGTTTTTCTAGGGAAGAAAAGCCACTAACCCTGGTGATAAAGCTATAAAGGGAATGAACCAAGGATATAATCAGCACTGTTCCCTCTTCCTCTGACCTACTTTTTAGATTTATAAATCTCTGTAAGTTGACTTTTTAATAACCATAGAACTGCAGATGTGCATTCCTGCATCCCTCGCTCAATCACCCACAGCCCCAGAGTTTTCATTACCCAATTGTATAAAAATTTCCACTACAAGTGTAAGATGTAGAGGTGTGAAAATAAGGGAAAAGAAACTAATTTTAAAATTCAATTCAAAAGTAATAATAGAGAATCTTTCGAGGGAAATCACTAATGGAATCTCCCTATTTTATATATGAAGTCCTTAAGGGAAATTGAAGTGATATGATTAAACTAGACACTAAATCTCTTGTGATTTGTCATTAAGACGTTATTTTACAATCTTAGTTATCAATACATACTTTTAGGCCAGTTGTGGTAGTTCATACCTGTAATCCTAACACTCTGGAGGCCAAGGCAGGAAGATTGCTTCAGCTCAGTTGCTTCAGTTCAAGACCAACATAAGAAAAAGCGAGACCCTCTCTTCCCCCCACCAAAAAAAAATAGCCAGGCATCATGGAGGCCTTGTGGCCCTCTGAATCTAACACCTGCATAAAGGGTGCATCCAAATAAATAAGAGAAATTACCTGAAATGATTTGGTGCAGTAGGATACCATGTAAATGAAGCATCAGAATTTTCCACAAATCAAGAGATATAACTGGGATAATTCTGCCCATGTGAAGAAAGTACAGAGGTGTAAGTTTCTACATACAACCCAGGATGGGCTGCAGGGGGCGAGGGAGGCTGTGAAGGGAAGAAAAAGAAAAATCTAAACCAGCTCACTTTGCACCTTAGGGGACAGGGTGGTCTTTCTTAAGGTCTTTTTTCAATTAGTTCTTTCTTACAGGTTTCCCCAAAGTCAGGGATGAGTTTCAGCCCTGCATCCCTGAGGGGAGCCTTTACAGAGTAAGTGACTTCATTCTTCTTGAGTTTATCACGCTCTTCCTCAGCCTGCCGGGTTATTTATTTGTGCCTTACTAGTAGATCCTTGTGAACAGAGATAGCCGTCATCTTGCTCAGGAAATACTATTTACTAATATTTTCAGAGAAATTTACATCTCATAGTAGGTACAGTTGTACTATGATGACTGTGTAATAGAAGCAGAGAGGGTATTTTATCCCCACCTGACTGAGAAACAGTCTAAGGTAAATGCTAAGGTGTTCTAACGCGACCATGGCCGAGGGGAAGAACTAGGTGACACCCTCCCCTGGTTCAGTGTTTTTACCTTTCCTGAGACCACCCGGGATATTTATTCCTGTCTTAGAGATGCCCGTACTAATACAAAGAAATACATGCTCCTCATAATAATACAATTCCATAGAAAACGAAAGGAAAATAAAAGGGGAAAGAAGTCATTTGTAAAGAAGATCAATTCTGCTTCTTTGCTTTTTTTTTTTTCCTGAATGATTTCTAAGATTAAATTGCTCAACAAGGTAGACTGATTTAAAATGTGCACGGCATTACCCAACGCTGATACTCCCAAACAAAACAGGGACCCGTGACAGTGCTTTGGCTCAAGCTGCCTCACCCTTAATCCAGTGGCAGACAGAATGACCCAAGTCAAATAATAACAAAACACTTTGAATTTTCAATGTACTTTGTCAAATCACCTCACTCACGCCAAACTGCGGCATCCTCCAGATACACGTGCCACATTTATCTTAGGAGTCCGTAATGTCTGAAGGATAGCGACGATCTGCTCAGCATTTCTTTCGCCGTAGGAAACTGTAAAATTCCATAGACACACTATACAATGTGGCTCTTATTTAGAAAAGGAAGACGAACCAAAGGCATGAGACAATATATTATTTGTTTTTGTGTCTTAGACTCAAATTACTTGACTTCAGGCTACAAGAAGCAAAGAGAGATAACCCCACATGTAGCTCCTCCTAAACTTCAAAACTCTGTTAGGGGTTTAAAGACAGATGTAGGATGTCTGCTGGCTTTGATAAGAAACTGTAAAAGAAAGGACAGAGCCTTAGGAAGTGGAAAGATACACATAAGTGAATTTATTACTCAACCGAGGAACATTACGACAAAGAACAGCTGCACCATTGGGTGAGCAGAAAGTTAGCTGAAATGTTAGGTACAGGGTATATGCATTTGTCATAGCAGTGATCTCAATTTGAATAACAGAGCAAGTAGATACCCTAACTTTTAAGATTTTTATCAAATTTAAAGTTATGAACCTCATTTCATTGACTTTACTAGTTAATAATCATAGTAATAATAAATCGTGTTAGAAAAGTTACACAAATTTTGCTCAAGGCTTTCTTTTATGAAAAAGAAACATCTTTAAGCATTTTTAAAATATATTTCCCTTCAAGGATGAGGTCAAGTACACACTTCAAAGCCTGTTTCTCTTTAATAGGTAACTCAAATCTAATTGTCAGGAGTTCTTGGAATTCATTCCCAACTTGCTCACTAATCCACTAAACGTATTTAATGAGTGAGTGACTACTATGAGCCAGGCACAGTAATTGTGATACAGAGATGAAACAAACGTGTCCGTCCCATACTCTCCATGGAGCTGCAACACTTTACTCTCTACTGGTAAGTAATAGAGCTGAAAGCAGCAGAAGATATTCACAGACTTTATGTAAATTATTTAAAGCTACAGCAGTTTTCTTTCAGGCATCTCATCTCTGTAACTCTTGACTTATAAAATAAAGACAAGATTTTGCTATTCCCTGTATGTCACATTTGTGTAGACAGTAAATAACTCATATTTCTAAAACCAATTAAACTGTAACCTTTGGAATTTTCTCCCTTATTTGATTATATTAGGATAATTATACATAATTTTTCTTTTTATTGGAGGGTAATTGGCGTGCATTGGTTTCTTTATAATAAATAAGATATACTTTTATAACTTCTTTGAACTGTATAAATATGAAAATTTTTATAAACATTAGACTTATGCACCAATATTTCCTTGAGAGCAAAATAAATTCTATTCATGTAATTAAAAATAGATACCTCTAAAATATAGATTTAATTTTATTTTTTAAAATATAACTTTAATACATAATTTTTAAATTATATATTTTTTTATTGAATGTTAACTATGTACATTGATACTCTTCTGGGGTACAGTGTGGGGTTTTCACATGCATTCTGAAATACTTCCATCAAACTGGTCAACACAGCCTTCATGTCATTTTCTCAGTCATTGCTTTAAAACGTTCTGTCTTTAAGATTCTTAAGGGAAATTAAAAACAAGGAAGCTACTTAGAAAGTGTCATAGTAGTAATAAATAATAGTAAGTCATAAGAAAATGGAGAATAGTCATGAATATTTGGGGTGAATTTTTCCCCAATAGAAAGCCATTCTGATGAACAAAGATTTAATTATGCAACCTGCAAAAATGTGTCATTAACAATCATCAAGAGAATAGGAAAAGTGATTGGAAAATCCATCCAGTGTCCAGTAGCTTGATATTGGTTAGCAAAACTTACAGGCTAAGCTTGGAGAAGGTGCTATGCTGAAACTTCTGTCACATGACTCTGGTAGGTTCTCTTGTCTGAGCCATTCCAACCTGGACAACATTCAAATACGTGTCCAGGTGGCAAGCATGACACAGTGGCTCCTAAGGAGTGCCCACTGACACTGAGCTCCTCATGAAAGATTTCCTTTTGCCTCTCAGGCCAACAGTAGTGTCCTATAAAACAGTATCTGCATGGATTATCAGAGGAGCTTAGGACCAACATTTAATCCTGTTTCAGGGGAATCCATCTAGGGAGTGTAAGCCTACCCTCCTCTTCCTTCCATTTGTTCAAACAAATGAACACATGGACAGCCCTTTAGGATCCAGCCTCTTTGTAAATTAATGAGCTTCTTTATTAGTTACAAAAACTACTTCTTCCAAATGGGGCTTATAAGTATTACTTATTGAGTATCAACTATGTATAAGACAGAGGAAGCAAAGGTGAATAAGAACTGATCCTTGCCTAAGCCCAGGAGTTGGAGGTTGCTGTGAGCTGTGCTGACATCACAGCACTCTATTGAGGGTGATAAAGTGAGACTCCGTGTCAAAAAAAAAAAAAAAGAATCTTAGGGCGGTGCCTGTGGCTCAAAGGAGTAGGACGCCAGCCCCATATATCAGAGGTGGTGGATTCAAACCTGACCCCGGCCAAAAACTGCAAAAAAAACCAAACCCAAACTGATCCTTGGGCGGTACCTGTGGCTCAATGGGTAGGGCACCAGCCCCATATACCCAGGGTGGTGTGTTCAAACCCAGCCCCAACCAGCTAAAACAGCAATGACAACTGCAACAACAAAAAAGCCGGGTATTGTGGCAGGCACATGTAGTCCCAACTACTCAGGAGGCTGAGGCAAGAAGATCACTTGAGCCCAAGAGTTTGAGGTTGCTATGAGCTGTGACGGTGCAGCACTCTACCGAGGGTGACAAAGTGAGACTCAGTCTCAAAAAAAAAACTGATCCTGCCCTCAAGAAAATTACAGCCTATGGGAATCCCCACCCACATATGAATAGTGCATTGCAATACTTTGTAGGTGTGATTGTACACTACATAATTATTATTATACTCATACTGAATTATAACAGTGGAGCTATCTAGAGGGTCCAATGGAACACAGAGGAGTGCTTAACAGCAGAGAGTCTACCCGGAATAGGTGTTGCCTGAGTGTCGTTGGAAAGAATGAGAAAGGCTCACTAGAGAAAGGAAGGTGAGAGGTAATGAATGAGTTGGGGTTGAGTCATGGAAGGCCCTACCTACCATATTAAGGAGTTTAGACCCTATTTGGTTTTATGCAATAAACGTCATTGAAAGGTTAGAAGTGGGATCTGACATCAGATTTTAAGTATTATTAAGTTTTCTTTTGCTGCCCTAACAAGTTGCTGCAAACTTAGAGACTTAACACAAATTTTTATCTCACAGTTTATAGTTCAGAAGCCCTGCTTGGCTCAGCTGGTTTCTCTATTCTAGGATTCACAAGGCTGAAATCCAGATGTCAGCTGGCTGGACTCTGATGGGGAGGCTCTGGGAAGAATTCGCTTCATTCTGTTGTTGGCAGAATCTCTTTCTTGTGGGTGTAGGATTGAAGTTCCTGTCACCTTGCTGCTGTCAGCTGGAGGCTGCCCTTGGTTCCCAGAGACTCTCCTTCCTGGGCATGCACACAGCGCCTGCGTCTCAGAGCCAGTAGCACATGTGTGATCTCTGACTTCTTCTGCTACAATTTCCTTGCTTCCAGCTGCAGAAAGTTCTCTGTTTTTAAGAGCGTATGTGATTATATTGAGCTCACCTGGATAATCCAGGCTAATTTCCCTATTTTAAGATCCATTACTTAATTACATCTGCAAAGTCCTGTTATATATATAGGATAATATATTCATAGACTCCAGAGATTAAGTGTGGACATCTGGTAGTGGGGAGGGGGGGTGATTAGTCTGCCTATCACAGGTGTCCAGGTACCTTCTTTTTTTTTTTTTTTGAGACAGAGTCTCACTATGTCACCTTCTGTAGAGTATGGTGACATCACAGCTCACAGCAACCTTCAACTCTTGGGCTTAAGCGATTCTCTTGCCTCAGCCTCCCAAGTAGCTGGGACTACAGGTGACCCCCACAATACCTGGCTATATTTTTTGTTGCAGTTGTCATTGTTGTTTAGCTGGCCCAGGCCAGTTTTGAATCCGCCAGACTTGGTATGTGTGGCTGGCACCATAATCACTGTGTTATAGGTGCCAAGCCCAGGTAGCTTCTAATGAATAGAGAATTCTTACATCCATGCTATATCTGCCTTTTTTTTTTTTTGTAGAGACAGAGTTTCACTTTATTGCCCATGGTAGAGTGCTGTGGTATATCTGCCTTTTTTTATTTTTTAAAAAAAGCTTTATTGCAATATAATTTATATTTACACACTTATATATAAAATTCAATATTTACTAAATTCATGAAGATGTTCGACAATTTTTGTGTGTGTGTGTGCAATTCTTGACCAGGGGTAGGTTTGAACCTGCCACCTCTGACATATGGGGTCAGTGCCCTACTCCTCTGAGCTACAGGTGCTGCCCAATGTTTGACAATTTTTATCATCTGGTTTTAGAACTTTTCCATCTCCCTAGAAAACATGTTTTATCCGTGTTTTTAGTCAGTTGGCTATTCCTGTTTATTCTCTTTTTTATGTTTATCTTCCTTTTTTTTTAAGGTAAACCATCTGAGCAATTTTTATTCATTAATATTCATAAATACACATAGCAGCTTCATTAGAGATTTCAATCATCTTCCTTTTAATGCTAATGTTGTCCTGGACTTCCTTCAGCTTTCTGGGAAATATCCTCATTTAGGATATTCTTTACCAGGCAACATGGTCTGCTTAGGCTGCTTTAACAAAATACCACAGACTAGATAGATACCTTAAATAACAGGTATTTGTTTTTAACAGTTTGGGGGGTAAGTCTGAGATCTGCATGTTAGCATGGTTGAGCTCTGGTGGGCAACCCTCCTGACTTGCAAGCTGCCTTCTTGCTGTATTCTCAGATTATACAGGGGGAGAGTGGGAGAGGAGAAGAAAGAGAGAAGCAAGCATTCTCTGGTCTCTTCTGATAAGGGCACTAATCCCATATGAGGGCCCCACCCTCATGACCTTATCTAAGCCTAATTATCTCCTAAAGGTCTTACCTCCTAACCATCATATTGGGGGGGTAGGGCTTCAACAAATGAATTAGACAACCTGGGGTGAGGACACAAACATTCAGTCTATAACAGCAGTTGTGCAAGAATACACACCAAGTTGTTTACATTGGTTATCTCAGGGCAATGGGAATGAAGGTTAGTGGTGAAATTATCAACTTTTTCTTCATTTTATCTTTTAGTGTTCAATATGCAACGAGCTTGTAATATTTTGAAATCAAAATTCTTTTTATTTGACAATTAAAACAACAACAAAAAAATACCCAGGCATTGTGGTGGGCACCTATAGTCCCAGCTGCTTGGGAGGCTGAGGCAAGAGAATTGCTTAAGCCCAAGAGTTTGAGGTTCCTGTGAGCTGTGATGCCACAGCACTGTACCCAGGGCGACATAGTGAGACTCTGTCTCAAAAAAAAAGCAAACAAAAACAAAAACTTTTTTTTTTAGACAGAGTCTCACTATGTCACCCTGGGTACAGTGCTGTGGCATCACAGCTCACAGCAACTTTAAACTCTTAGCCTCAAGTGATTCTCCTGCCTCAGCCGCCCTAGTAGCTGGGACTACAGGCACCTGCCACAATGCCCAGCTATTTTTTTGTTGTAGTTCTCATTGTTGTTTAGTTAGCCGGGCTGGGCTCAAACCTGCCAGCTCTGGTGCATGTGGCCAGTGCCCTCCCACTGAGCCACAGGTGCCACCTGAAATCAAAATTCTTAATGAGGAAAAAATTTCGAGAAGTCATACTTTATTAATAACAAATAAAGAAGGAAAGAAAAAGAAGAAGTCATACTTTATTATTCTGTGGCTGAACAATAAAAGAGAGGCTTCAAGTACTGAGCATCAGGAGCCTTATCTGGGTGTTGTATGAAAGACTTAGACATACAAAGATGCCAAGGCTGCCTGTTCTCACACATGTCCAGTCACCATGGGCAGCTCTGTGGGGCTGATTAGCTGGTGTTGGCTCCATGTACAACTAACTCATGGCACCAGAGCTGAGGCCAGACTCTTGGAACATACTGTTTTCTCAATTCATTCCTTGGAATAGAAGCTTCAAGAGAAAATCAGGTCTAGGAATGTTGGCAAGGCCAATACAAAATATTGCAATGTAGCAGCTGTGAAATATTAACAAAGTTCCAGGTTATGTTTAGCCCAAGAAACTGCCAGAAGTACTGGGGTTTTTTTAAAGTTTGTTTTTAAACGTCTGCAGGAGGAAAGAAAATCGTGTTTGCTATCTAAAAAAAAAAAAAAAAAAAAAGCTGTACCAGCTTTCTACAGTTTGAAAGACCAAAGAGAAATTTTGTGTTTTTTTTTTTTTAGAGACAGACCCTCAAGCTATCCCCCTGGGTAAAGTGCTATGGCATCACAGCTCACAGCAACCTCCAACTCCTGGGCTCAAGCGAGTCTCCTGCCTCAGCCTCCCAATTAGCTGGGACTACAGGCGCCTGCCACAACGCCTGGCCATTTTTTGGTTGCAGCCATCATTGTTGTTTGGTGGGCCCGGGCTGGGGATTCGAACCCGCCACCTT
>CAUYTI010054805.1:0-46987 GCA_963575145.1 Galago senegalensis
GGCCCCCTTCTTCCCCCTAGGGTTGCCAAGAACAAGCTTCAGGTAAAAGGAAAAAAATAATTCCCAAGTTTCACAAAACCCCCAAGTTCTCAGTAGATGAACTATGGTGGAAAACTCACTGAGACTTGATTAATTACTGTTGTATAACCATAACCATTGTGATATGAAACGTATCCATTGTCAACTGAAACTGCATTAATTATTGTTCCATTGCTGTATCTGTGACTACCTGAGTTGTAACCCCCCCTTAACCAGCCACATTTCACTTCTGTAATATGCTTACACAAAGCCTATAAAAGGTAACTCACACTCTCACTGCGTGCTGACTGTCTCTCTGAGCAGCAGCCCCTGTAGCTGGTAAAATAAATTACCAATTAATTAACCTAAGTGGGGGTCTGACTCTATTTTTCCAGGTGTCCTAAGTTATTTCATAATGATGCCACTCTACCCAGCATGACAGAGTAAGAATCTGTCTCTCTCTATATATACACATATATGGCCAGATGCAGTGGCTCACACCTGTAATCATAGCACTCTGGGAGGCAGAAGCAGGTGGATTGCTTCAGCTCAGGTGTTCAAGACCAGCCTGAGTAAAAGCGAGACCCGGTCTCTACTAAAAAATAGGAAAACTGAGGCAAGAGGATCACTTGAGCCCAAGTTGGAAGTGCTGATGCCTTGGCACTCTACCCAGGGCAACAGCTTAAGACTCTGTCTCAAAAAAAAAAAATAGGCTCGGCACCTGTGACTTAAGTGGCTAAGGCACCAGCCACATACAACTAAGGTGGTGGGTTTGAATCCAGTCTGGGCCCACCAAATAACAATGACGGCTGCAACCAAAAAATAGCTGAGTGTTGTGGTGGGTGCCTGTGGTCCCAGCTACTTGGGAGGCGGAGGCAGGAGACTCGCTTGAGCCCAGGAGTTGGAGGTTGCTGTGAGCTGTGATGCCACAGCACTCTACCCAGGGGGACAGCTTGAGGCTCTGTCTTTAAAAAAAAATAAAAATAAAAAATATATATATATGTATTACACACACACACACACTAGAACTTAAGGAACTTTTCATTTCTTTGATTATATTTTCTTTTTTTTTGCAGTTTTGGCCAGAGCTAGGTTTGAACCCACCACCTCCGGCATATGGGGCCGGTGCCTTACTCCTTTGAGCAACAGGCGCCGTCCCTATATTTTCATATTGTACGCAACTTGAGCCAGAAAAGAACCTGAGGCCGAGTGTCACCTTTTAACAAGCCCCAGAATGCCTAAACTGATAAAAGCAAACTCTGAGGCAGTTCTGTCTATTGCTGATGAGTGTGCAAATGCTAAAACCTCTTGAGAAGACAAGATCTTGCAAAGTTACACATCATCTACCCTGGGCCAGCAATGCCACTTTAAAAAACCTGTCCCCAAAACACAAAAGGCTATTCATTGCATTATTTGTAAAGGCAAAACCTGAAAACAACCAGACGCCCATCACCAGACTGAGTAAAAGTCCTATGGTTTATCCACACAGTAAAGTGCTACGCAACTGTAGAAAAAGATTGGACGTAAAATTTTGACATGTGAAAATCTCTGGTACATACTAAGTCAAAAAAATAGTGTACTATCTTTCTTGTAAGGAAATGGGGAAAGAGGTGTACAGGTATTTCTATTTTTAAAATGAAACAATGGAATCATCATCTAATACAGAGGATTACTTGCAGAGAAATAAACTGAACATGGTGAAAAAGATGGAAATGCAGACGAAATTTCTGAAAATGCACGTTCTCATATAGTTTCTACTCTAAAGTCAAATAAGTATATAATTTAAAAATTAAATTACAGCTCGGTGCCTGTAACTCAAGTGGCTAGGGCACCAGCCACATACACTGGAGCTGGTGGGTTTGAATCCAGCCCTGGCCCACCAAACAACAATAGCAACTGCAACAAAAAACAGCTGGGCGTTGTGGCGGGCGCCTGTAGTCCCAGCTACTTGGGAGGCTGAGGCAAGAAAATCGCTTAAGCCCGAGAGTTTGAGGTTGCCATGAGCTGTGATGCTACAGCACTCTACCCAGGGTGACAACTTGAGACTCTGTCTCGAAAAATAAAAGATAAAAAATAAAAATTAAATTAAAAAAATATATCCTTATAAATTAAAACTCAGACTAAAATAATCTACACCTAAATTATGTTATTAACAAAAGAAAAATATTATTGCATTTGACTCTAAACCAAGTATTCTTATTATACAACCTTGTATAATTTTACCTAAGGACCAAAGAATCACAAAGCAATCTTTACTGCAATCCGTCCACCACACTGTCTTCCAAAAGAGGGTTGAAACTTCCACCCTGTATATAATAGTAATTTTATCAAAGTATCCCAGAGACACAGTTGACCTCAGCCAGCTGGCACTTTCTTTTATTCTCCTTTCCCGGGGTGAAAAAACTCCTGAGGTGTCTTTTTACATTCCTCAAGTGGACTGTAGGATGCGGCTTAGACTACTCTTTCGCACCTTCTGTCATGTCTTGCACTTACCGAGCTCTCAGTAACTGTCTGCTGATGGATTTTTCAATAATTTCTGGGTAAGGTGAAAGCTATCTGTGCATGCTTTAGAAAAAGAACTTAAAAAACATCCATATGGCCAAGAAACCTTAATATTTTAGTATGTCCCCTCTTTTAAAATGTGTATGTCTATATTTTACATTATCTATAAAATACTTTAAATACTTTGGACTATATCTGCTACATTCCAATTTTGACTCTTAAGAGTTGTCCTCTTTAAGAATGCAGTTGGGGTGGTTAGCTGGTATTCTAACCGGGAAATGCAGGCTTAAGTCATCTGCAACTACTTCTGTTATCCATAATCTCATCAAGGCCCAATGTTTTGCTAATTTGCATATTAAATGGCAGGAGCATTTATCAGCAAAGTGGCTCTTTAACACATATCACAAAGTCTCTCTTAATAGTAAAACTAAAGACTGAATCCATTCAGGCTGATAATTTACAGCTTCTTTAAAGATGGCACCTGTGTCTCCATCTCCCCTTCACAGTCTGTTCTTTAGCATTGCAGGTTACCTGATGCTGAGTAGTAAAGTACTGTGATCCCTTGAAATGCTGCCTTGTCTGCCTTAAGCAAACCTCTCTTCTACTGCTGGTTAGACAATCTACAGAAAGCTGGGACTGCCTTGGGCTTGTGGACTGAACTCTTTTTTGTCTATTTTGCTAATGTTTCTTTGGTGAATGTGTGAATGGGTGGCAGAATCTGATCTCAGACAGGTTTTCATTATAACCTGGTAATGAGGATGTAAAGAAGGGCCTGTGCCACATCTACTTCAGCTTGCCACCCCCTATCTACCAGAAAAACCCTACAAGGTGAGAATGACACAGTTAACTTGGTTCATTTCACATCAATTATCAGACAACTTCCACAAAGCTATGGTTTTCAATTTTATTTTAAACATTTTACGTGAAATGAAATTTTATCATAATCATTACAGAGCATTAGCACAATAATATACACAAAAAACTTTTAAAATTAAAAAAGAATACAAGTGCCACTTTACTATGTAAACAAAAATAAAATAAAACCCTGATGCTAAAAAGGTACATATTTAGAGGTAAAATACACATACAAAAACATTGAAACATTAACATATTCCACAACTAGATCACATTCTTTGCGAGAGTACAAATATTAGTACTCTACATCTACAAAATTTCAGAATCCTGTTAAAAGCAAAACCATTGCTGGTTAATTATACAGCACAATTCATAAGGCAAAAATATAGGCATTATCATCCAGTTCTTTAATTTCACTTGTATTTTAAGGCAAACTTGGAACTTTTTGCTTAGTATTTTGAAATAAATGGGACTTACACATAACTTGGACAAAATTAACAATAAATTACCCCTACTTAAGTATGCATAATATAAAAGACAGATGGATAACAATTTTTCTCTCTGCAGAGACGTAAACTGGATTTTTGACTCCATATTTACACCAGTAAGAAAATTTGTAAACCTACTGTATTTAAAACGTATTATATTCCTACTCTTTTCAAATGTTTATCAATACTGAATCAATGTACTATAAGTGAAAATCCAACACATACCAGCCACAGCATAACTGTTACCTAATGAAATCATGTCTAATTAAAGTGCTGTTTACAAAGGGAAAAAAAGGTTAAGTAGAACTGGATGTTGACTTGACATGTGACATCTTAAAATTTCTTAGCTTTCAGACTATAGAGGTTAAGAGGTTATCACAAGTTTATTGAAGTTTAAGCAGTAAGTTTATTGTAGAATCAGATTTTCCTGAAAATGAGCACTTAGGTGACAATACCAGGAATCCACCATCAAAACTGAAAATAAACAGCATTATATGTACAGCTATTTCCCTCAATGTCAGCCAGAGCCTTGATCCTACAGGAAATAGGTTTTAAATTTCTTTGCTACATGTTTTTCTATTAGAAAATACATTGTCCAGTTCCAGGAAATTGGGAGTTCTACACACATTAGGTTTTCTGTACTTCCTTTTCCTGTCAATAAAACCTAATTGGATACTAAAGAACTATTTATACATAAACTAGTTTCTAATCACTTCTTACGATGCTGAAGATAAGGAATTAGATTCCTATTTTATCTTAATTGCTATTAGGTTACAGATCTCTCCCACTGTGATTTACTCTCTTTGAGGGAGAGTATGTCTTACCTGTCTAGCTCCCACAGCCTGTAACAGAATGTCTTAGACATATAGTAGACCCTCCATATGTATAAACTTTCAAAACGTAATGCTATTTTTCTATCATTTGATACCACTTCCTATCATTTATTATTTACTCATATTTAAAACAGCATTTTAATATACGGAATTTGTCAATATCCTCAGGGCTACATTAAAAATCACTAAGCTCGGCTTGGCGCCTGTGACTCAAGTGGCGAAGGCGCCAGCCACATACACCTGAGCTGACGGGTTTGAATCTAGCCTGGGCTGGCCAAACAACAATGATGGCTGCAACCAAAAAATAGCCAGGTATTGCGGTGGCAGCCTGTAGTCCCAGTTACTTGGGAGGTGGAGGCAGGAGAATCACTTGAGCCCAGGAGCTGGAGGTTGCTGTGAGCTGTGATGCCACAGCACTGCACCCAGGGGGACAGCTTGAGGCTCTGTCTCAAAAAAAAAAAAAACCAAAAATCACTAAGCTGGCTGGGTGTGGTGGCTCACACCAGTAATCCTAACACTCTGGGAGGCCAAGGCAAGTGCATTGCTTGAGCTCATAGGTTCGAGACCAGCCTGAGCAAGAGAGAAACACCCTCTTTACTAAAAAATAGAAAAACTAGGGCAAAAGGATCGCTTGAGCTCAAGAGCTGGAGGTTGCTGTGAGCTACGACACTATGGCACTCTACCCAGGGTGATAGCTTGAGACTGGTGATAGCTTGATAGCTGTGTCAAAAAAAAAAAATCACTAAGTTCTATTATGGCATTCAACAAATATTAAATAGCTAAGGAGTCCTAAAAGATAAAGTCTACATAACATAATTATAAAAGACAATTATTTTATAACTGATTAGTTTCTATTTTCCAATGATCCTCTTTTCCAAAATATTTCTAGGTAATCTTAAGTATCTTTTCCCTCCTGGCCTGAATATATAGAATTATTTCTAACACCCTTAATCCTGGGAATTTATAATCAAACATGTTTATCTTTTTTAACATAAGAAATATGGGGCTTTTGGCTTGGTGCCCATAGTTTAGTAAGTAGGGTGCCAGCCACATACACCAAGGCTGGCAGGTTCAAGCTTGGCCCAGGCCTGCTAAATAACTATGACAACTACAACCAAAAAAAAATAGCCGGGCATTTTGGCGGGGGCCTGTAGTTCCAGCTACTTGGGAGGCTGAGGCAAGAGAATCACTTAAGCCCAAGAGTTTGAGGTTGCTGCAAATTGTATGTCATAGCACTCTACTGAGGGTGACATAGTGACACTCTGTCTCAAAAAAAAAAAAAAGGAAATATGTGGCTTTAAATTTACAATTTGTCAGAAGAGTATTCATAATGGAACCTTCCACAAATCTGTAACAGAAGGCTCTATAGTAAACTTATCAATTGTCAGATCAGATTATTATAGCTCTGGTCCAGGTTTAGCAATACTAAAATAAATTTATTTCTAGGTTTTGAACATTTTTTCTCTTCCAATCACAGAGTTTCATAAATTTGTTCAGCAGTATATGGTTCTGACTATTACCTAAGATGTTTCATGTCTAGTCTTTACCAAGATGAAATTTAGATTTTTTTCAAAGACAATGATCATTATATGCTTTTGATCTAATTTACTAAATGATTATATTTTTATACTAATTGATTATTAGAGATGATACATAAGTAAACATTGTTAAAATAAAATGTATAGTATAGATGTGTTTACAATTAAAATAATTTTCTATAGTCTTTCAAATTCTGTTATCTTCTGAGAGGAAGAGATTAAAAATAGAATCTATTCAATAATTTGGTTAAATATGAACAAAGAAAACTGAGAGACTGAAATTAAGTATTCGATAAAATCTACTTTAAATTGCTTTTCCTTAAATAAAGTCTAGGCCAACCACAATAGTGCACCTTGTTTCTATGCAATAGATTTATTCAAATCAATGAAAAAGTTATTGCTATGTATCATTGTTATTAAAACAAGCAACATAGAAAATCATCAGACTGTAGATTTTAATAATAGCTCCTGTTGAGTTCTAAATTAGAAGAGACTAAAAATCACTTGCAAGGTTTTATAATCTGTGCAAAAATTCATAAAGCATGATACTACTTTTATGATTAAAGACAATTTTACGTAGTTCTGTAGTATATATTCAAATCTACAACTGGCAGTTTATGGAAGAACAAGGAAAACTGCAAATTGCCTGGCTACATTTTTCAAGAAATAACATATATGCTAACAAATGAACCTATGTTTTATAATTACAAATGGCTTCTAAAAGATCAATAGTCTAGCACATTATGGCACTTAAGAATGAAGTATGAATGTTTTGAAGAAAATAATATACACTGGTTTCCAGAAACTTTATAAAGAAATAGTGGGCAGGTTAAAAAAAAAAAATCAAGGAAAAGAAAACAAAATATAACTATAGTACCAAAAATACAAGTACCGGGATCATAACAAAATGCAAGTTAATGTGTTTAAGACTGACAGACACTTACTAAAACATGCTAAAATAAAATAAGTTAACCACTTCTTTTAAATAAGCCATCACTGGCTACAGCCAACAATTCTGCTTTAAAAGATCATTTCTTTAATCAAAGTAGAACTAAATTTAGAACCACTACTCAAGTAAACATCGAGTTCCAGTTTTCCTCAATGACGATATTCAGTTACCTAAGAAATGTACAAAGTAAGGCATAACTGCCTAGTGCTTCATATTTAATGCATATATTTCTGCTTTTAAAAAGGACATGTAATATGTAGCACAAAAAGAGATCAGAAATGTATTTTTCCTTAAACCACTATTCAGGAACTATGAAAGCAAAACACAGGCCATTTTGATAATTTCTGGATGTTAGTATTAGTGCAATTGCTAACATTTTTAATAAGCACAGGTGAATCAAGCCAGTAAAAATGAAAAAGACTATCAACACATGTCATGCATATCTCATACTGAGCATCCCTAAGAACATTGGTTATAGCCTGTTATGGATCCTACAGTTAGCACCATTGTAATATCTGAACACTTCAAAAAAAGCAAAGATCCTTGAAAGCTAAAATTATAAAGATAGATGAAAAATTAATATGCACTAAGACTAAGAATTGTGCTAAACGCTTCTCAAATATTTACATCAACCCTGGGAAGCCTGCCGTGTAATTAATGCAAAACTTAAACAACTGATATGGTCAACTCTTTCCATCTATGCTTATAGCATAGATGGGTAAATTCATCCAGCATTCATCTGCCCATATATAAAAGGCATGAACAGTAAATATCTGACTTTTCTTAAAACAGGGCCCCAAATATCCTGATAGTAAAAGCAACTGTCTTAACACCTGTTACATCCCCAGCCCTAAAGTCATTTCCCAGGACGAGTATTCAGATGAATCACTATGGCATATTTACAACCCTTAAAAGTACCAGAAAAAAAAAGCAGCCCTTTGTTTGTTTTAAGACAAATAAAAAATGTGACGCATATGAATTTACATCCAACCGGCTTTTTCGGCTCTCCGTCCAGTCATTCAGTCCTCTCTAGCATCTGAAACATCTCTCATCCTAATAAATCATAGTGCATATCAAGGAAGGAAGAAAGGAGAGCTGAACTTTTTTTAAAAAGCAGCAAGGTTTTCTATACTTAAGAACATAAAACTAGTCTATGCCAGTCTTAGAGGAAAAAGTGCACAATTCAATTGGTAAGGTCTTTTCCTTTTTTTTTTTTTTTTTGATTATTGATTTACTATGTAATCAAGAGCAACCAAAACTATTTGTCAATTCAAAGTACCAACAAAACTTTGAGTCTTCATGCCACTTCAAGTTAAAAAGCAAGCAATGCAGCTTGTGGGTCTCACAAAACTGGGCATCCTTTCATGCGGCACAAGTTTCACGACCACGCCATTTCCAGGAGTTCCACTTGTCAGAGTGCAGTTAGTCCAAAGTTGCAGCGACAGTATATCATGCCTGCTGAATCCAGCCAAGTGTCTGAGATAGGGTCATATTTCTGCACTGTATTCAAATAGGAAGACCCTGAGTGCCCACCAACTACATAAAGGTAGTTATCAATTACTGCAGCACCAACTCCTAGGAAAGGTCAAAGAGGAAAGAACATGTTAACCAGGAAGTACACTTTTCCTCCCCCCAAAATAAACAAATTTGCATTTTAAGTTTTCTTGAACATCACTAAACAGATAAAGAGGGCTTACTGTAGTAATATGTATTTGCTAGAAAAAATTCTCTTTAATATAAAAGTCTTCTTTCACTTGTCCTTTCCAATTCTACTCTTCTTCTCTCCTCTCTATAGGAAAGTACTATTAAGAATGTAGTAATTTTGGGGCTTGGCACCTGTGGCTCAAGTGGCTAAGGCGCCAGTCACATACACCTAAGGTCACAGGTTCGAATCTAGCCTGGGCCCATCAAACAACAAAAACAGCTGCAACCAAAAAAAAAAAATATAGCCAGGCATTGTGGCAGGTGCCTGTGGTCCCAGTTACTTGGGAGGCTGAGGCAGGAGACTCACTTGAGCCCAGGAGTTGGAGGTTGCTGTGAGCTATGATGTCACAGCACGAGGCTCTATCTCAAAAAAAAAAAAAAAAAAAAAAGAATATAGTAATTTTGGCCAAATTTGGTGACCTGTAATCACAACTGTGATTCCTGCACTTTGGGAGGCTGATCACTTGAGCCCAGAAGTTTGAGATCTGGTTAGGCAAAATAGTAAGACCTAGGCTCTATGAAAAATGAAATAGGGCTTAGCGCTTATGCTCAGTGGTTATAGCACCAGCCACATACACTGGGGCTGGTGGGTTTGAGCCTGGCACCCACCTACTAAACAACAATGACAACTACAATAAAAAAAAAAATAGCCAGGCATTGTGGCAGGTGCCTACAGTCCCAGCTACTTGAGAGGCTGAGGCAAGAGAATCTCTTGAGCCCAAGAGTTTGAGGTTGCTGTGAGGTGTGATGCCACAGCACTTTACCAAGGGTGACATAGTGAGATTCTATCTCAAGAAAAAAAATTTTAAAAAAAGAAAGAAAAGGAATGTAGTATATCTTTCTACATGCCTTCTTATCACTTTATATTTGCATTTATTTTATTACAAATAATTTTATCAGGTTTTCAAATATATTAAAATATCCATAATATAATTTATGCTTTAAAATTCTACTTTAAATATGAACACATAACAGTTTTAAAAACAGTCTACCCCCCATTTTTTTTTTTTTTTGAGACAGAGTCTTACTTTGTCACCAGAGTGCCATGGTATCATAGCTCACAGCAAGCTCAGTCTTTTGGGCTCAAGTAATCCTCTTGCCTCAGCTTCCTGAGTAGTTGGCACTATTAAGTACCTGCCACAATGCCCAGCTATTTTTAGAGATAGGGTTTCACTCTTTCTCAGGCTGGTCTTGAACTCCTAAGCTCAAACCATCGACCCACCTCGCTTCCCAGAGTGCTAGGATTATGGGCATGAGCCGTGGGCCCAGCCCTACCACCCCAAATTTTTAAGTTCTCATTGTTTGTATGGCTTTCTCTGTCAAGGATACCAAAGAAACTAAACACTAAAATAGCTAGTTCCAGTTTTTCCTTTCAGTTTCCCTTGCATGTTTATACTTCAAGAGTTTCTTTAATCATAAAAATAGATTAAGCAACACAGATCAAAAAATCTAAAATCTGAAACGTTCCAAAATCTAAAACTTTTTGGGTACCATGTGATGTACAAAGGAAATGCTTAATGGAGTGTCTCAGATTTGGGATGCTCAAACTGGAGTTTTGTTTGTATCTTACAAACAAAATTTATAAGATAAAATGTTAAGTCTTTTTTTTTTTGCAGTTTTTGGCCGGGGCTGTGTTTGAACCCACCACCTCCAGTATATGGGGCCAGCACCCTACTCCTTTGAACCATAGGCACTGCCCAATGTTAAGTCTTTTAATTTTGAGATAATGCTCTTGAAATTTAAGGTCTTACTTCAAAGATTTTGGTCTAACGTTTATTTATTTATTTTTTTAATTTTTTTGAGACAGAGTCTCACTTTATCACCCTCAGTAGAGTGCTGTGGTGTCACAGCTGACAACAACCTCAAACTCTTGGGCTTAAGCAATTCTCTTGCCTCAGCCTTCCAAATAGCAGGGACTACAGGTGCCTGCCACAAGACATCTCACTATGTCACCCTGAGTAGAGTGCTCTGGCGTCACAGCTCACAGCAACCTCAAACTCCGGGCTTAAGTGATTCTCTTGCCGCAGCCAAGTTTATTGCAAAAGTTTTTTTCTGGACAAGTAATCCATTGTTATTTTTATATTCCACAGAACTTCTATCCCAAGAACATCATTGTAGAAAACACTGCCCTCCATGTTTACAAAGTAATAAAATCTTATTACCTGTTCTGGGTTCTTTCATTGGCCGACACACAGTCCACTGATTTTGATGGGGGTCGTATCTTTCAATGCTTGACAAATGAGAGACACCATTATGACCACCCACCACAAAAATGAAGCCTAGCATGACACCCACACCAAAGTGAATCCTTTTATCTGCCATAGATGCGACCATCTCCCAGGAGTCCTTACTTGGATCATAACGCTCCACACTGAAAATGTTCACAAAAGAAATAATTAATTTACAGATCCTTTGTGTTACTCTTCTTGCCAAAGCAAAACTAAAACTCACCATAATTTTAAAAGTTCAAATAAACAGACAGACATAAAACAAGAGTAGTTTGTCCCAAATGTTAAGATTACGCTGACAAGATGCAGGGATAAAAGCTTCCCTTGTGAACATTCCCTTATACTGGGTAAGCAGCAGAGTATATTAACGGGACAGCACTTAGAGTCAGAAGACCTAGGTTCAGGTACCAACACAAATTCTTATTAATTTTTTTTTGAGACAGAGTGTCACTATGTCACCCTCAGTAGAGGGCCATGGCATCACAGCTCACAGCAACCTCAAACTCTTGGGCTTAAGTGAGTCTCCTGCCTCAGCCTCCCAAGTACTTGGGACTACAAGCGCCCACCACAACATCCAGCTGTATTTTTTGGTTGTAGTTGTCATTGTTGTTTGGCAGGCCCACGCTGGGTTTGACCCGCCAACTCGGGTGCATGTGGCTGGTGCCCCAACTGCCGAGCTACAGGGGCCAATCTGCAAACACAAGTTCTTAGAGCTGAATGAACCCTAGCTCTACTATTTTGGATTCATGCACTTCTGAATAAGTCACTTCCTCTCACCTGCAAAAATAAGGGCAGTGCAACCTCTAAGGACCCAAATAAGACTAAAGTCAAATGAGGGTGCACGGAAAAAATACTTTAGAAATCCCAAACTGAGAACAGATTTTTTAAGGATATTAAGGATCTCCTACACAGTTAAGAAAAAGACAAGAGAAAGAGAAACAACATTTTTTTGCTCACAGTAGATTTCAGGTGGCTTAATACAAAACAATTAATCACTGTAGATTTTATAATACAAACTGGCTAATCACAGTAATCTTAGAATAATGTAGGAGAATTCAGGAATTTAAGTCAAAACTGCATTCCAAAGAATTGTCATTTCCAAATTGTATTAAGGAAATCGAAAGCAAATCATGATTTCCAAAAAAGCTTCCCTAAAAAATTCCAGAAGCTCAGCATGGTACCTGTAGTTCAAGCGGCTAGGGCACCAGCCACATACATCGGAGCTGGCAGGTTTGAATCCAGCCTGGGCCTGCCAAACAATAACTACAACCAAAAAATAGCCAGGCATTGTGGCAGGCGCCTATAGCCCCAACTACTTGGGAGGCTGAGGCAAGAGAATCGTTAAAGCCTAAGAGTTTGAGGTTGCTGTGAGCTGTGAAGTCACAGCACTCTACCCAGGGCAACAGCTTTGACTCTGTCTCAAAAAAAAAAAAAAAAATTGCAGAAGTTCTTTAAGCCTATGGTTTTGCACAAGGAGGGCACAAAGGCAAACATGTAATCTGGTTGAGCTCATTCTGGTCCTGACCTACCTGGCTGAAAAACCTTAAGCATTTGAAAGGCAGTGACATCATTCTCAAGTTCATCATAGATATTAAAACACCATAACAAAACCATAGACCTGGCTTGGCAACTGTAGCACAATGCTTACTACACCAGCCACATACACTGAGGGTAGTGGGTTTGAACCCAGCCTGGGCCAGCTAAACAACAATTACACCTGTAACAAAAAAGAGGCAGGCCTTGTGGGGGGCACCTGTAGTCCCAGCCACTTGGTAGGATGAAGCAAGAGAATCACTTAAGCCCAAGAGTTTGAGGTTGCTGTGAGCTGTGACGCCAGAGCACTCTACTGAGGGTGACAGAGTAAGACTCTGTCTTGTGGAGGGTGCCTGTAGTCCCCACCATTTGGAAGGCTGAGGCACAGAATTGCTTAAGACCAAGAGTTTGAGGTTGCTGTGAGCTGCAATGCTACAGCACTCTTCTGAGAGTGACAAAGTGAGACTTTGTCTCAAAAAATAAATAAATAAACATAAGACCAAAATTGTTTTTTTTTTTTGAGACAGAGCCTCAAGCTGTCCCCCTGGGTAGAGTGCCATGGCATTACAGCTCACAGCAACCTCCAACTCCCGGGCTCAAGTGAGTCTCTTGCCTCCGTCTCCCAAGTAGCTGGGACCACAGGTGCCCGCCACAACGCCCAGCTATTTTTTGGTTGCAGCCGTCATTGTTGTTTGGTGGGTCCGGGCTGGGGATTCAAACCTGCCACCTTAGCTGTACGTGGCTGGTAGCTTAGCCAGTTGAGCTATAGGCAACAAGCCACAAAAAAGTTTTTCAAAGAAAGATAATGTCTGGACCCCAAATACTTTTCTTTCAACTAAGGAAGAAAAAAAATGGGGGAATACCTTAGCTTACACGGAAGTAAAAATTTATACAGGAAACGCTATTGTGCCATCACAAATCACAACACAATTGTCCCTCAGTATCTGTGGGGGATTGGTTCTAGAGACACCAAAATCCAAGGATATGGAAGTCCCTCATATAAATGAGTGTAGAATTTGAATATAACCTACACATATTCTCCCATATACTTTAAATCATCTTTAGGTTACTTAGACACACAATATCAATTTACAATGTGGCGCCTGTAGTCCCAGCCACTAGTAGGGACCCATCACCCTCAGTATATGTGGCTGGTGCAGTAACCATTGTGCTACAGCTGCCAAGCCAGGTCTAATGGTTTTGTTATGGTGTTTTAATATCTATGATGAACTCGAGAATGATGTCACCACCTCTCAAATGCTTAAGGTTTTTCAGCCACATTGACACATAATATCAATTTACAATATAAATGCTATGTAAATAGGTGTTATACTGCATTATTTTTTATTGTTAAGGGTTTTTCGTTCAAATATATTTCAATCCGGCTCGGTGCCTGTGGCTCAAGTGGCTAAGGCGCCAGCCACATACACCTAAGGTAGCAGGTTCGAATCCAGCCTGGGCCCACCAAACAACAATGATGGGTGCAACCAAAAAAACAGCCAGGTGTTGTGGCGGGTGCCTGTGGTCCCAGCTACTTGGGAGGCTGAGGAAGAAGACTCGCTTGAGCCCAGGAGTTGGAGGTGGCTGTGAGCTGTGGTGCCACAGCACTCTACCCAGGGGGACAGCTTGAGGCTCTGTCTCAAAAAAACCCACACAAATATATTTCAATCCAAGGTTAGTTGAATCTGTAGGTGTAAAATCTGCAGATGTAGAATCCAAGGACATGGAAGGCTGACTATATACTTTTTCATTAAAATATTCAAAATAAATAACACACATGCTTTCTTTCTTTCTTTTTTTTTTTTTTTTGAGACAGAGTCTCATTCTGTGCCTTGGGTAGAATACCATGGTATCATAGCTCACAGCAACCTCAAACTTTTGGGCTCAAGTGATCCTCTTGCCTCAGGCTCCCAAGTAGCTAGGACTACAGGCACCTGCCACAACGCCCATATAGTTTTTCTACTTTTAGAAACAGAGTTTCTAAAGGGTCTCACTTTTCCTCAAACTGGTCTCAAACTCCTGAACTCAAGCAATCCACTTGCCTTGGCCTCCCAAACTGCTAGGATTACAGGTGTGTGCCACTATGCCCAGCCTAGAACATTAATTTTCAATAAAAGTTCAAAATTATGACTAATTTTCCATATAACCAGTAACTTTATACTTTTATTTTCTCACATACTATATATTTCTCCATTCAGAGAATACTAGACTATAGAAATCTCAAATTCAGAATCCATCACAACTCATACATATGTGATTACAGAATAAGAATACAGACTGAGCTCAGAGGCTTCATGCCTGTAATCCCTGGCTTGAGGCCAGGAGTATGAGACCAACATAGGCAACATAGTGAGATCTCATATCTTAAAAAAAAAAGCAAAAATTAATTTTTAAGTAATACTTCTGAGTTTATTATTCATTATAAGACTATATAGACAGAGTAGCGCCTGTGGCTCAAAGGAGTAGGGCGTCGGCCCCATATGCCAGAGGTGGTAGGTTCAAACCCAGCCCTGGCCAAAAACTGCATAAAAAAGACTGCATAGACATATAGAATTATATTCCCATTTCTTTATTCTATTAATCAATGCAATAAAAGACTGCATACTGTACACATATCACATGGTTAGATAATCTAAAGTTGTCTAACATCATCTTATTTTCAAGTTTCTGAGTTTTAAAATTTAGTCCATTTATATTGAGTGAATATAAAATTTAATACGAGGAGTTTGATAAAAATAAAATTTAATACGAGGAATTTGATTCTTAGGTTTGTACTAAATTACCACATACATCAATTATAATTCTATTCATGGAGCAGATTAAATTTCCTGGTTTATCAATAGTACTTAAAAACTTTTTGGGTGGCGCCTGTGGCTCAAAGGAGTAGGGCACTGGCCCCAGATGCCGGAGGTGGTGGGTTCAAACCCAGCCCCGGCCAAAAACTGCAAAAAAAAAAAACTTTAAAAAGGAAGTTTTTCACATACACAAAATTGTTTACAGCTCATAAATCATTGTTTATGATACTTGTAAAAATCATGCAAACATAATACACAACTGAATATTAATTAGATACCTGTTCATGTGGGCAGGACCATATCCGCCAATGGCATATATCATTCCATCCAGTACGGCTGCGGCAAAACAACTTCTTGTTGTCGTCATGGGGGCCACGGGCTGCCATTTTCTTATTTTAGGAATATACTTCTCCACAGATTGTAAGTAAGACTGTCCGTCGTAACCGCCTAAAGCATAAAGCTCCCCAGCAAGCACTGCTACTCCAAGGGTACTTCGGCTCTCACTCATTCTCTCCAGCGAAGTCCAGCTATTTGTGTCCGGATTCCAGCATTCCACTGAATTTTCATGTTTTCTGATGGTGACCCCAGGACGCACATTAGTTTCAATACCACCCATAACATACACTTTTTGGTCTAAAACACATATTCCAAATTCATAGCGAGGGATGTTGAGGGGTGCCAAACCAATCCAAGAGTCATTTTGAGGAAAGTACATCTCCACACTAAAGCATAAGAAGAAAAAGTTAAAATTTGAAAACTCTAAATGGCCCATAAACCAGAATTTATTTAATCTCATTAGTAATCAGGGACATGCAAACTAAAGTCACGATAAACCATATACATCTTTTACTTCGGCAAAAATGTAAAGTGAGATAACAACAGTTGGCAAGAATGTGTAGCAAGGAACACACACTCTGGTGGTACAAGTGTAAACTGGCACAAACTACTCTGGGAGCAATTTTACATTACCTAATTGAGTTGAAGATACACACCTGCACTGACTGAGCCATTACATTTCTATGTATTTCTTCTTTTTTTTTTTTTGAGACGAGAGTCTTACTATGTCGCTCTCAGTAGAGTGCTCTGGAGTTATAGCTCACAGCAACCTCCAACTCCTGGGCTTAAGTGACTCTCTTGCCTCAGCCTTCCAAGCAGCTGGGACTACAGGCCTCTGCCACAGCATCTGGCTATTTTTTTGTTGCAGTCGTTTAGCTGGCTCTGGCCAGGTTCAAACACGCCACCGTCAGTGCATGTGGCTGGCGCCATAACCACTGTGCTACGGGCGCCAAGCCGTCTATGTATTTATTCTATCGAATGTCTACTGTAGTCAGTTTTGTATCTACAGAAATGGCCACACAAGCACAACAATCACCCATTAAAAGGGGAAAGGTTAAGTAAGGTGTGGCTGATCTGTCCTATGACCGAGCCAGTCCACTCTGAGACATATACAGGAGAAAAATCCACGCGTATGTGTATACAAGAATATTCATTCACAGCAGCGTTGTCTGTAACAGCCCCAAACTGGAAACCATCCAAACATCAATTATAAAACAAATACGTAAATTGTGGCATATTGTATATGAGAATATTATCTACAGCAATGAAAATGAACAAACCACAGCTACATGAAGGTGGGCTAAATCTTACACATACAATGTTGAGAGAACGAAGCCAAACTCCAAAGAATCTATGCTGTATAACTTCACTAATACCAGTTCAAAAACAGGCAAAACTGGCTCAGTGCCTGGAGCTCAGGGGCCAGGGTGCCAGCCATGTACACTGGGGAGGGTGGGTTCTAACCTGGCCCAGGCCTGCTCAACAACAACTACAACAACAAAAAAATAGCCAGGCGTTGTGGCGGGCACCCGTAGTCCCAGCTACTTGGGAGGCTGAGGCAAGAGTCAGAGGTTGCTGTGAGCTGTGACACCACGGCACTCTACCGAGAATGACATAGTAAAACTCTGTCTAAAAAAAACAAAAACAGGTGAAACTAGTCTATGGATTATAAGTGAGGATAGTGGTTATCTTTGCGGAGAAGAAAGGAGCTCAAGGGTGGCTTCTGGGTGATGGTTATGTACTATCTCTTAAACCAGTATGTAATTTTCACTTTGTGATAATTCACTGACCTAAACAGCTCGGATTTGTTTATTTTTCTGCATGTGTGTAACACTTTAAAGTATTGAAGGTGAACGTTTTTAGTTTAGAAAGAAATAAATATATTATGGCCATATACTATAATACTACATGCCAATTAAAGTAAATAAACTATTTCTTCATGCAATCTCACAAATGTCATAAACCTACTATTCAGTGAAAAAACACCTCTCTGAAAAATAAGTATTAATGCATTTATATAAAAATATGAAAAACCTAACAATATGTTGGAGCACCTATAGTATGTGGCAAATTATAATTAAAAGGAAAGGAATAATACATAGACGATTCAGGAGAGTGGTTGCTTCTGGGTGAGAGAGGAAGATAAATTAAGGAGGGACACACAGGGACTTTAAGGTGTTAACAGTCTATTAATCTGGCTGATACTTGAGTATTTCTTCTTGATACTCTATGCATATGATATATGGTCTTCTGTGTATATTGCATTACTCCCCAAATGTTGGGGAAAGGTAGCTAACGTCCCCAAACTCAATAATGCAACAGCAAAAAATAGATATCCTCCATCCAATATGATCAAAGTACGTTCATTCTTCTAATAATTCCCGACTTCCTTTTTGTAATCAGTTTTGTTATAATGTTTGTTCTAAAAATGTGAATTTGTTCCAATCCAATGAGAATAATATGTTAGGGAACAATTTGACCTTCAGAAGAGCAGTTTCAGCAAGGTAGGGGTCTAAATCTTAATTGGAGTGGTTCAAAAGGGAAATGAGGGAGATGAGGAAATGAAAGAAGTGGGCATACACAACTTTTCTGATGTTTTTGCTATAAAGAGTAAAATAAGTATTAGGAGGTAGCTACAAAGTAGAGCAGAGAAAGACCACAGAAGATTAATTTAATCTGGGAACCAACCTGAATATGTTGTATGCTGGAGGCAAGGATGCACTACAGTGGAAGGAGGTGATGACACAGGAGAGAGACACCACAACCAGAAGAGCAGAGTCTCTGTGTAAGGGACGGGAGTGGAATCTAGTAAGGGGAGAAGAGGAGGGGCGGACTGGCCTGAAACAGAAGTAACTTAGTAGATCTGGGGATGGAAGGGTAGTTCTCTCCCGGTTGCTTCTATCTTCTCAGTAAAATAAGAGATAAGATAACCAAGCTAAGAGTTAGAAGGTGAGGAGAAGAGGTGTGGGATATTTTTATGGAGAGAGCAGAAGGTGTGAGATAGCTCTCCCAGGAAGAAAAAGAGTGAACCGATTAGAAAAATGCAGAGGGTTGCTCGACCTACATCCTGCTCCTGGGTTGCAGCCACAGCTTTCAGAGAAGGATTGAATTTAACTAGATGAGTACAATGGAGGGACAGAAAGGCGAGGGAATGATGGGCACATCTATAACCATGTTTCAAGCATTATAAGAGCAATTCATGTAATCAAAAAATGTGTCCTCCTGTAATACAGTGAAATTAAAAAAAACTGAAAAAATTCATCAAGCTGTAATTTTCAAGACAGTGTTTTCTAAATGTTAATCATATAAGTGATCTTTTGTATTTCATGATCTATAAATACTGTGTTGCAACCTGAAAATATATTCTGTTTAGCAATAAAGAACTCTGTTAACAGCAAAAAAGGAAAGAGAGAGAGACAGGCAAAGGAGCCATGGATGTATTCAAAGGAACAATGACAGTGATACTCCTGGAATCTAAGCTGTGAAGGTGAGAACCTGTGGTTGCAGGTAAGTCAGTTCTCCTAAGTTATTACAGAGCCAATGGATCAAAACTCCAAAGACACAAAGAATCGTTTGAGTATATGTACTGAAGTAAAGATGCTAGAAAGAAAGGAGGTGGTGACCAGAGAATGGAACGTGTGAACCAAGATTTTGAATGTGTTGAAGTTATTGGTAAAACAAAGGCTTCACCTGAAGTAGGGACAGTGTTGTGAGCCTGAGCCCTTAACCTGTGGGGTATGGGCTAACTAGGAAGGGTTAGTGAAAGAGCTGAATTGAATTGTTAGACACCCAGCTGGTGTTGGAGAACTGAAAAATTAGTTGGTGTGAGGAAATAAACCTGTCAGTGATAATAAGACTGAAGTTTAGGCTCCGCGCCCGTAGCTCAGTGGTTAGGGCGCCAGCCACATACACCAGGGCTGGTGGATTTGAACCGGGCCTGGGCCTGCTAAACAACAGTTAACAACTACAACAAAAAAATAGCCAGGCATTGTGGCAGGTACCTGTAGTTTCAGCTACTTGGGAGGCTGAGGCAAGAGAATCGCTTAAGCCCAAGAGTTTGAGGTTGCTGTGGGCTATGACGCCAGGGCACTCTACCCAGGGCAACACAATGAGACTCTGTCTCCAAAAAAAAAAAAGACTAAAGCTTAACATGATGGGTTATCTAGAAGTTAAAGATTTCTGGAGCTGATTCAGGTAAACAGGTATGACATATAAAGTCATTAGACCTATGGTATTTTCAGAGTGTCTTTGTCCGTTTTCTGTTACTATAATGGAACAACACAGACTGGGTGATTTTTTTTTCTGCGGCAGAGTCTCACTTTGTCACCCTCAGCAGAGTGCTGTGGTACCACAGCTCACAGAAACCTCCAGCTTTTAGGCTCAGGAGATTCTCTTGCTTCAGTCTCCTGAGTAGCTGGGACCACAGGCATCACCACAGCGCCCAGCTATTTTTTGTTGTGGCTTGGCCGGGGCCAAGTTTGAACCTGCCACCCTTGGTATATGGGGCCTGCACCCTACTCACAGAGTCACAGGTGCTGCCAGACTGGGTGATTTTTAAAGAACTTTACTGAGTTCAAGGTTCTAGAAGTTGGGAAGTCCCTCATGATCTAATTATCTTTCAAGGCCCCTTCTCTTAATACAGTTCCAATGGTAATTAAGTTTCCAACACACGAAAACTTTGGGAGACTATTTCAAACCATAAAACTAGACCCTGGTCCCCCAAATTAATGTCCTTCTCACATGCAAATGTTTATTCTATCAAAACAGCCCCAAAAGTCTTAACTCTTTCCAGCATCAACTCAAATGTTCAAAGTCCATAGTCTCATCTAGAGTTATATAGGTGAGACTTAAGACATTGATTCTAAGGCAAATTCCCTCTCGCAGTGAGCCTGTGAAATCAAAATCAGTTATCTACCTCCAAAGTACAATGGTGGGACAGGCCTTCGATAGACATCCCATTCCAAAGGGGAGAAACGGGGAAGATTAGGAGTAACAGGCCCCTTTCACACCTGGATACACTGGGGCAGGAAGTGGACCTCCAAGATCTACGGTGGCCTTGCCTCCACAGATCTGCTGGACTCAGCTTGTGTAGCTCTCACAGGGTGGAGTCTTGTGCCTATATCGCTTCCAGGCTGACGCTACAGACCGAGAGCACTACAGATCTGTGGTCCTGGGGATGGCCCCACTCCTACAGCTTCAGCAGTGACTCTGTCCCTGAGAAGGACTGCTGCCTGGGCCCTCAGGTTATCCACAAGGTCCTTTGAAATCACGTGAAGGTAGCTATACCCCCATAACTTTTGTACTCTGCAAGGCTGCACAGTTAACACCAAGGCTTATAGCTTGTGCCCTGACCTATGAAGGGAGGGGAAGCCTGGAACATCTTGAAATGCTTTGGTGACTTTCTCTCACTGTCCTGGTCAAGGACACTTGGGCTCCCTTCTATCCATGGTAATCTCTTTAGTAAAGGGTTGCTTGGCCAAATTCTTGTCTTACTCTCCTAAATTTTCTTTTTAATTTTTACGTTGCCAAGCGGCCAATTTTCTAAGTATTTCCATTCTGCTTCTCATTTAATTACACATTTCATTTTTAAATCATTTCTTTCCTCTTGCATCTTACTGTATGTGGTTAAAATTACCCATAAGGCAGCACGAATGCTTTGCTGTCTTCTCCTACCAGATACCCTAGTTCATCTCTCTTAAGTTCTATATTCCATGAAGTCTTAGGAACTGGACATAATTTGGCTAAGGTATAACCAGGATGGCTTTTGCTCCAGTTTCCAATACCTTATTCCCTACCTCACTGGAATGGCCTTTAATGTCCATATTTCTACCAACATTCTGATCACAATCACCTAAGTAATCTCTGAGAAGTTTCAGACTTTCTGTACAGCTCTCCTCTTTTGAGGCCTTACCAGAATCACCCTTAACACTCCATTCACAACCATCTAGGCTTTCAGCCTGTTCCTCCAAATTCTTTCAGCTTCCACCTATCACCTAGTTCAAACTGAACAAGAGTGAGACCTCCATCTCTATTAAAAATAGAAAAATTAGCCAGGTGTTGTGGCAGGTGTCTATAGACCCAGCTACTTGGGAGGCTGAGGCAGGAGGATCACTGGACCAGGAGTTTGAGGTTGCTGTGAGCTAGGCTGACGTCACAACACTGTAGTCTGGCAACAGACTGAGATGGTCTCAAAAACAAAAAAAGTATTTGTTATTACAATGTCTCCCTTCCCCTTCTTGGTCCATTTTTCTCTTTGTCTATTTTCTGTTGTTGGAACACTATGGACTAGGTAATTTACAAAGAATAAAATTTATTTGGCTTATAGTTCTGGAGGCTAGACAGTCCAAAAGGATGGCACCTACATCTGGGGAGGGTTATTCCATGGTGGAAGGTATCAATCACAAGGCAAAAGAGCCAGGGTGCCTGCCAGGCAGAAAGATAACTAATGAACTCCTGGCTCAGCACCTATAGCTCAGTGGCTAGGGCGCCAGCCACATACACCGGAGCTGGCAGGTTTGAATCCAGCCTGGGCCTGCAAACAACAATGATAATTACAACTAAAAAACAGCCTTGCATTGTGGTGGGCACCTGTGGTCCCAGCTGCTTGGGAGGCTAAAGCAAGAGAATCACTTAAGCCCAGGAGTTTGAGGCTGCTGTGAGCTGTGATGTCATGGCCTTCTACCCATGGTGACAGTTTGAGACTCTGTCTCAAAAAAAAAGAGTAATAACTAACCAACTCCTGTGACAAAGGTATTAATTCCTTCCTGAAGGCTGGGCTGTACTGGCCTAAAGACCTCTTAAAGGCCACCTCCTAACAACCTCCAACTCCTGGGCTCAAGCAAGTCTCCTGCCTCTGCCTCTCAAGTAGCTGGGACCACAGGTGGCCCACCAAAAACACCTGGCTATTGTTTTTGGTTGCAGCCATCATTGTTGTTTGGCGGGCCTGGGCTGGATTCGAATCTGCCACCTTAGTTGTATGTGGCTGGCGCCTTAGCCACTTGAGCCACAGGCACCCAGCTTCCTAATACCGTTCTAATAGCAATTAAGTTTCCAACACAGTCAAACCACAGCACAGGATTAATGACCATCAGTTGCAAGGAGAGTTTCTTGCAATTAAACCTGTGATTTATAGTGTTGAGTGACATGGCTAAACATCTACTCAACATTTAATGAATTTGCACAATTTCTCAGAAACACTTTCAGTGCTACCATCCTTAAGCCTCCCTTTGTGCAAGTAGAAACAGTAACATTGTGGGAGTTTTTCCAGTTTCCTTAAGCTGCCTACCTAAGCTCCACTTTCTTCTCTAGAGATCTTCCCCTAGTTGAAGGAATATATTGAAGCCACTGGACAGGATTTTATGTTAAGCTCTGCTTTCACCTCTCCCTTCCACCAGTAAATCTGCCCCTATGTTCTGGTCTCCAGGCATAAAGAGTTCCTCTTCCTCCTGTTTAAAACCTTCTATCCTTGCTTTTGATACTGTCCCTTAAATTTCTTCCAAGATCTTGCTTCATCAGTGACCACTGCTCTGTCTTCACCCTATCCTTACTTACCGGCATCTAATTATGAACACATTCACGTCTCTCTTCAAGAAAACAGAACCAAACAAAAACTTCCCTTCTCCATCAGGTACTGCCTTAACTCTCTCCTTGTTTCTGCCAGGATTCTTAGAAGCATAGTATGCACTCAGTGTATTTCCTTAATTTTTATTCACTTCCCAAACCACAATAACATATCTATAGCATTCCTACAATTACTCCACCAAAAGTTATTAATGATCTCCCTGCTGCCAAACCTAACAGCCACCTTTCCATCATTATCTGTCTTGATCTTTTCGATGCATTTTACATCATTGGTCAAATTCTTTCCTTGACACACTTACATTCCCTGGGTGGTTTTCATGACACTATCAGCTCTTGGTTCTCTATCTCTAAAACTGTCCTTTCTGACCTCATCTTAGTGCTCCCTAGGTTTTAATTCAGGAATCAATTCTTTTTCCTTTTTTTTCCTTTGAGACAGAGTCTTACTATGTTGCCCTGGGTACAGTGCCTAAAGTGCCATAGTGTCACAGCTTACAGCAACTTCAAACTCTTGGGCTTAAGGGAATCTCTTGTCTCAGCCTCTTGAGTAGCTAGGACTACAGGCACCCACCACAGTGCCCGGCTATTTTTTTTTGTTGTTGTTGTTATAGTTGTCACTGTTGTTTGGCAGGCCTGGGCTGGGTTTGAACCTGCCAGCTCCCTAGCTGCTGACCTACAGGTGCTGAGCCCCTTTTCCTTTCTGTATGTTCTCAGTGGGCAGAAAGGTGGAACTTTAAACTAGTCAAGGAATCCATAGAAAACTTCATGCTTCTAATTTATATCTTTAAACTACACTATACATAGATGATTTCCGAATTTCTGGCCCTGATCTGTTCTTTGAGCTGTGTACTCATATCCAGCAAGCAATAGGAAATCCTTCACTTGGAGATTTCATAGGCACGTCAAACTCAGTAAGTCCAAAACTAAACACATTACTTTTCTGCTTAGGGTAGTTCCTCCCCCCATATTCATTAATTCTTCCTTTCTCTCTCTGTATATAACCATCTATCCAATTATCTATCAAAATGTCTCACTGGCCAGTCCCCAGGAACAACCTCGGCTCATCCCGAATTCCTCCCTTTGCCTCTCTATCCCTCATCCACTCAAATACCAAGTCTGGTCAATTTACTCTTTTAAAAGAGTTCTTAAATTAATGCCCCATTCTTTATCTTTGCTACTTGAATCCTAATTCAGGACCTCCAAATCTCTTGTTTGTACTGCCTTTTTTTTTTTTTTTTTGGAGACAGACTCTTACTCTGTGCCCTGGGTAGAGTGCTGTGGTGTCACAACCTCAAGCTCTTGGGTTCAAGTGATCCTCTTGCCTCAGCCTCCTGAGTAGCTGGGACTATAGGCGTCCACCACAACACACAGCTATTTTTAGAGACAGGTTCTCGCTCTTGCTCAGGCTGGTCTTAAACTCCTCAACTCAGGCAATCCACCTGCCTCAGCCTCTCAGAGTGTTAGGATTAGGCGTGAGCCACTGAGCCCGGCCTCTTGTCTGTACTTCTATAATAACCTCTAATCTAATCACTCTGATGCTAATCATGTCCCTTCAAATCTTTCTTCATAATGCAACCAGAATGAGCTAACAAACACATCTGATCATTTCACTACTATCCTTGGAATAGTCTTACAACCCACATAAATTCTTTTTATCATAGCATACAATAACTTCTTTTTCGTAAAAATACATTTAGGGGGTACAAGTGCAGGTGTTTCTGATGTATATTGCAGACTGGTGAAGTCTGAGCTTTCTGAGTAACCATCACCTGAACAGTATACCTTGTTCCCATTAGGTAATTTCTCATCCCTCACCCCCACCCTACCCTCCCACCTTTCCAAGTCTCCAGTCTTTATTATTCCACCCTCTCTGTCTGCATATACATTATTTAGCTTCTGCTTATCATTGAGAACATGGTATTTGACTTTTGGCTTCTGAGTTACAGTAATTTCTTTGACCTGGTTTGTAATGACCATTGATTGACATTTGCTGGTTAGAACAATACACCTCTGAATACCAGACAGCTTTTAGTTTCCTGTAATCCCATACTGTGTAATACCATTGTGTCTTTGCACTTTCCCTATGACCATCCCCCTTTGTTCACTTGGTTCTTGCTTAGCCTTCCACATTCAGCTTAGATATTAACTTCTCTATAATCCTTCCCTAAGTCCCTCAGATAAGACAAATGCCTTTCCTTAATAGTTCTATAACATTAATTTTATCACTGCATTAACACTATGTATTACAATTATCCATTTAAATATTTGTCTCCTTTACTAAATTAAAACTTATTACATGCCCGTTATCTAGCAGTGTGTCTGACACTGTGTTTATAATTTTTTTGTAGAATTAAATTGTATGATCATTCAAGTTGATTCCAATTTTTTCAGAGTTATAAATAATGCTATAATAAACAGTTTTTGTGCAAATGATATGTTTAAAATTTTATTATGAAAAAATAAAAAATTAAAAATTTTATTCTAATAAATGTTATAAGATTACTGGGTCCAAAAATATGAACAGTTCTTAAGACTCTTCAGTAATTTATGTTTGTTATTTTTTAATAGGTGATAAAAACAAGAGGCAAATGATCATTTGAAAGTTTTTGTCTTGACATTTGACTAATATTATTTACTTTATACCAATTATCACTGCCTTTAATAATAAAAGTTAAAGCTCGGTGCCTATAGCACAATGGTTATGGCACCAGCCACATGCACCAAGGCTGGTGGTTTCAAACACAGCCCAGGCCAGCTAAACAATGACAGCTGCAACCAAAAAACAGCCAAGCATTGTGGCGGGTGCCTGTAGTCCCAGCAACTTGGGAGGCTGAGGCAAGAGAATCGTTTAAGCCCAAGAGTTTGAGGTTGCTGTGAGCTGTTACACCACAGCACTCTACCTGAGGTGATATAGTGAGACTCTGTCTCAAAAAAAAAAAAAATACAAGTTAAGCAATCAATTTGTATACCTACCATAACTAATTCTCTACTCATAGCACAATCTCAACAATAGATAACTAAGAGTATAATTAAGGTCAGGCATGGTGGCTCACATCTGTAACCCTACCACTTGGGGAGGCACTAGGGAAGATAATTGCTTGATGTCAGGAGTTCAAGACCAGCCTGAGTAGGGGCAAGACCCTGTCTTTACAAAAAATACAAAAGTTGGCCTGACATAGTGGCATATACCTATAGTCTTAGCTACTCAGGAGGCTGAGGTGGGAAGATCACTTGAGCTCAGGAGCTTTAGGTTTCAGTGAGCTACAATGATGCTGTTTCACTCTAGCTTGGGCAACAGATCAAGATAGGATCTGTTGAGATAGGATTGAGATAGGATCTCAATTTAAAACAAGAAAAAAAGGTACTACACTTAAAATGTGTAGTGACGCTTTTTAAAAGATGCAGGATACATGTGTTGCCAGTGATGAACTGTCAATAGTTCCCTACACTGGAGAAGGAATTACCAAATTTTTAGAAATGAGAAAAAGAGAAATCCATAGTATTAAAGAAATACATCAAACACAAAAGTTTCTGTGAAGCAATCCTAGCCAAAGAAAAAACAAAGATAACATCAAGCTATATTCTCAATGTATAAAAGTTACTTAGATGACTCTCTCTGTCAAGGACTGGCAAACTATGGCCTTGGGTCAAATTCAGCTCACCAGCTATCTGGGTAAATAAGGTTTTTGAACCCGCCACCTCCAGTATATGGGGCCAGCACCCTACTCCTTTGAGCCACAGGTGCCGCCCTTCTATTTTGATTTTTTTTGGGGGTTAATAAGGTTTTTGGAACACATCTGCCCGCATTCATTTATGTATCATCTACAGCTGCTCTTACACTACCATGGCATATCAATAAGCTACTGTAAGTAACATGCTACTCATAGCACAATCTCAGCAATAAACAATTTAGACTATAATTAAAGTCAGGCATGGTGGCTCACACCTATAATTTTTTTTTTTTTTTGAAAGAGACCGGGTCTCACTATATTGCCCAGGATGGAGTGCAGTGGCTATGCACAGGCGTGATCTCTCTACTGATCAGCACAGGAGTTTTGACCTGCTCCGCTTCCAACCTGGGCCAGTTCACCCCTCCTTAGGTAACCTGGTAGCCCCCCACTCCCGGGAGGTCACCAGATTGATGCCGAACTTAGTGCACACACCCGATCGGCATAGTGGACTACAGCCCAGAACTCCCGGACTCAGGCGATCCTCCTGTCTCAGCCTCCCAAGTAGCTGGGACTACAGGTGTGTACCACCGCACCCAGTGGCTCATACCCCTAATTCTAGCATTCTGGGAAGCCCGAGGCAGGAAGATTGCTTGATGCCACGAGTTCAAGACCAGTCTGAGTAAAAGCAAGACTCCATCTCTACTAAAAATAGAAAAGTTGAGTACCTGCGACAAAGACCACATGGCTCACAAAGATTAAAATATTTACTACTTAGCTCTTTATAGAAAATATATGACAACTTGTAGTTTAAGTTATTAGAAGAGGAAGTTTTTCTGTATTTTTTGTTCGTTTTTCTTTATTTTTTTAGACAGAGTCTCACTTTAATTGCCTTTGGTAGAGTGTCCTAGCATCATAGCTCACAGCAACCTCAAACTCTTGGGCAGAAGTGATTCTCTTGCCTCAGCCTCCCAAGTGGCTGGGACAATAGGCGCCTGCCACAACATCCAGCTATTTTTTAGAGACAAGGTCTCAAACTCCCAGGCTTTCCAGGGGTCCTCAAACTATGGCCTATGGGCCACATGCGGCCCACCAAGGACATTTATCTGGCCGGGTGTTTTTGCTACTGCTGCCTGTCCTGCTTAGCAGCCGATTCGTCCTAGGGCCTGCAGTCCAGCCCTCCAATGTTCTGAGGGACAGTGAACTGGCCCCCTGTTTAAAAAGTTTGAGGACCCCCTGCTTAGGCAATCCAACCACTTCAGCCTCCCAGAGTGCTAGGATATACAGCCATGAGCCACTGAGCTTGGCCCAGAAGAGGAAGTATTTTTTACTACTGTGTTTAATAAATACACCAAAGAAAATAAACTGCACATGAAATCCATGATTCATGCCACATATCAGTGTCCTATTTTTTCTCATTTCCTTGGTGGTACCTCTAATTAACTGGTTTTATTCCAACCCATTCCTCTGGCTAGTGTGCCCTCCCCAAGGGTTCCTAGTCCTCTTCTTTAATACATCCTGGTACAGTTAACAACAATAAATCTCCTCTGACCTCATCTACTAGAATGAAGATGTAAATGGTTCGAGAAAGAAAAAAAGGAAGACAGAAAACGAAAGAAAAGTTAGTGAGAAACCAGGCTAGAAAAAGGGTGTGTGCTTAGGGGAACAATTAATAACTGTGAGTATTGTAGAGAATGGAGGACAACGTGATTTTAAAAACTGCAGAAGTATTTGAAGAAGAGAGAAAAATAAAAAGAGCAAACAAAGAACGTAAGAAGGAAAAGAAAACTATTTTTAAAATATAGAAAATTTGCAATTTAAAAAGTATAAAATCTATTAGCATCACTTCTTTAAGGAAGCCTCCTATTTACCTATCCAGACAGGCAAAGAGTCCAGATTTCCCTCCTACTGCACAAAGTACTTTGGGAGCACAGCGAGGTCGTGTCATCAGGACTGTCTGATGAGACAGTCTATGTTCAGGCATAAAGTGGTACTTCAGGGCTTCATTCAAAAGATGTTTGCAAGTGCGATCATCACGAATGAGATGATTTGCTTCATACAGTCTAGTGAGGAACTTAACACTCAGCAGTGGTAATCGTACACTGTTTAGTAGCTGTGCTAAGTATTTCTGGCGTTCCTGTACATCATACTTGATCCACGACTCTAATGCATAAAAGACTGTCTCTTCAGTAGCTACATTCAAACAGTCATTAGAAACAATTTCATCCAAATCAGCATGTGTAAGCTCAAAAAACTCTTCAGTCTGGCAAACAGCTTCAAAATTCTGGCATATGTATTTAGTGGCTGCCAGATAAAGGTCGTGACAGCCATATGTTTCTGCAAAACGAGAAATTCCAATACAGTTACCAGGATCAAGCTGGCTTTCAAGAAATGCACAACATTCTTTCAGGACGAGTTTTATCTGGAGAAGGTTTGCTGCTGGCAGGAGGGATTCAACTGTGTCCTGAGAAATAAAAACAGTCCCCGTATAGGCATACTCCACAATAGCCTGGAGAGCAGTCTCATCAATGCACTGAAACTCAACTTCACTGTTCTCTTTCTCAGAAAGGTTTCCAGTGAACATTGCTTTGAAGTAGGGGCTGATGCTGGCAAGTACCACTTTGTGAGCATGAATTTTAACATCACCTACTCGAAGAATGATGTCACAGAGTTCGTGATGCTGGCGAAGAAGATTCAAGCCCTGTAGAAGTTGTTCAGAATGTAAGTGGGCTAAGTTAGCAAGCATGTAGGTTGGAGATGTGTGGTCCATCTACAGAAAAACAGAAAGCAGGCACAGTTATTTCAAACTAATCTTGCTAATATAATTCTGTTTTCCAAATAGTACAAGATAAATCAGATTTGCTATTTATTTGCCTTTTTTGTTGTTATTTGTTTTATTGAGACAGAGTGTCACTCTATCACTTTGGGTAGAGTGCCCTGGCATCATCATAGTTCACAGCAACCTCAATCTCTTGGGCTCAAGAGATCCTCTTGCCTCAGCCTCTTGAGTAGCTGGGAATACAGGTGCCCAACACAATGCCTGACTAATTTTTCTGTTTTTAGTAGAGACGGGGCCTCACTTTTGTTCAGGCCTGGACTGGAATTCCTGTGCTCCAGCAATCTACCTGCCTTGGCCTCCTAGAGTGCTAGCAATGCAGGTATGAGGTGCATCCAGCCTTGTTCTTTTTCAAAAATATTTTATACTAATACCAGAACTGAGTAAGAGGCAATTTAGCTTTTCATAGACAGCATGTAATTCAACTCCTTTATTGGACATATTAGGAAATGGAGGCCTAAAAATTTACATGATATGCCCCAAACCATAAAGGTCTCCAGACAATGAACTTTTGGATCAAAACTCTACCAACTCTTTCATTCTGTTTTCCTTCATTAAATTCAAGTCATGAGCTATTACTAAAACAAAATGAAATGTGAGGAAAACCTGCTTAAAGGAAAATTAGATTTGAAATAACACTAGCTATTTGTTAACTGACAGATTTTTTTTTTTTGAGACAGAGCCTCAAGCTGTCACCCTAGGTAGAGTGCGGTGGCATCACAGCTCACAGCAACCTCCAACTTGTGGGCTCAAGAGATTCTCCTGCCTCCTCCTCCCAAGCAGCTGGGACTAAGGGCCCCCGTCACAACGCCCGGCTATTTCAGCCATCATTGTTGTTTGGCAGGCCTGGGCTGGATTCAAACCCACCAGCTCAGGTGTATGTGGCTGGTACCTTAGCCGCTTGAGCCGCAGGTGCCAAGCCAACTGACAGTCGTTTTAACTGAAATGTTAACTCAAACATTTTACCCAAAAATTCAGTAACTGCTTTTGTAGAAAGTGCTAAATTTCAGGAATTAACTGTCAACAACAACCAAAAACTTATTGTGAACAGAATGAAACGTTTCAGTGGTGGGGGGGCAATAAGGTTAGCTTACTGATCTTACTCCACAGCCACTCAACTCTTGATTATCAATTTAGAACGTGGAGATGAAAAAGAATAAAAATAGGAGAGAAGAAAGGGATAAGAAAGAAAAAAAAAGCAAATAGAGTGACAATAAAGACAGTGGTGGGTGGAATACCGGCTCCACAAAAGACATACACGTGCTAATCCCTGGAATCTGTGAACATTACTTTATGTGGCAAGAAAGGACTTTGTGGCTAGGCGCCTGTGGCTCAAGTGGCTAAGGTGCCAGCCACATACACCTAAGGTGGTGGGTTCGAATCCAGCCCAGACCCGCCAAACAACAATGGCTGCAACCAAACAAATAGCCAGGTGTTGTGGTGGGTGCCTGTGGTCACAGCTACTTGGGAGGCAGAGGCAGGAGACTGGCTTGAGCCCAGGAGTTGGAGATTGCTGTGAGTGATGCCACAGCACTCTACCCAGGGAGACAGCTTGAGGCTCCGTCTCAAAAAAAAAAAAAAAAGGACTTTGTAGACATAATTAAGAATTTCGAGATGGGAGGAATTATCTTGGATTACTCAGGTGGGTCTAAAGTATAATCAACATGTACTTTACAAGAAGGCAGAGGAATCTGCTGTAATAAAAGAACAAAAGGAAAGAAAAACAATTTTTTTTAGACAAGCGTCTCATTTTGTCGCCCTGGGTAGAGTGCCATAGTGTCACAGCTCACAGCACCCTCAAACTCTCAGGCTCAAGTGATTATCTTGCCTCAGCCTCCCGAGTAGCTGAGCACAACGCACAACGCCCAGCTATTTTTAGAGATGGGGTCTTGCTCTGGCTTAGGCTGTTCTCCAACCCGTGAGCTCAGACAATCCACCTGCCTTGGCCTCCCAGAATGCTAGGATTCAGGTGTGAGCCACTGTGCCTGGCCAAGGAAAAAAAAATTTTAAAAAAAGAATGCAGAAGATATGACAGACAGAAGGGCGGGTCATGTGACTACTGAGGCTGAGACAGAAATGCTAGCAGCCACCAGAAGTTAGAACAGATTCTCCCCCAGAGCCTTCAGAGGAAGCACAGCCCTGTCACCTCAATTTCAGCTCCCTAACACTAATTTCACACTTCTGGCCTCCAGAATTGTGAGAAAATACCCTTCTGTTGTTTTAAGCAACTGAGTTTGTGGTATTTTTTTTACAGATGCCAGGAGAATTAATACACAGATATTTCATAATGGATTGTAGCAGTTGCTCAGAATAGACTAACATGGAACATCTCTACAATATAAGCTGTTTCTTCCCTGTCTTACACTTCAAATACAGGTTATGGAGATAACAAAAAAATAGATCTGGTTTCTTTCACAAAAGTGTTACCAAATTAATTCAAGGATTTTGAGCACTAGTAAATAAGTACTGGCGGGACCTGAATAGTACAGCACTTTATTCTTCAGCAGTTTTTTTTTGTTGTTGTTGAGACAGACTCCTACCTATGCCCTGAGCAGAGTGCAAAGGCATCATAGCTCACTGCAACCCGAGGCTGTGGGCATCCTGCTGCTTCAGCCCCCGAAACTGCTGGGATTATAGGTGCTCGCTGTAATGCCCCGCTGGGTTTTTCCCTTTTTTAGGAGTTGGGGTCTCACTCTCCCTGAAGCAAGTCTCAAACTCCTGAGCTCAATTCTCTATCCTCAGCCTCCCACAGTTCTGGGATTACAGGTGTGAGCCCTGGTACCTGGCCATTCTTGAGCATTTTTAAGTGATAAAAATACATATTGAAACTTTTATCTATGTCAGGAACCTTACTATTTCATACTTGTTTAATACTGAATTTTAAGCCAGCATATTGTTTTGGGTTTTGTTTTCCTTGTTTGTTTGTCTGTTTGTCCCACGATGTTGCCCTCGGGTTGAGTGCCATGGCATCATGATAGTTCACAGCAACCTCAAACTCTTGGGTTCAAATGATCTTCATGCCTCATCCTCCCAAGTAACTGGGACTATAGGCTCCAGCCACAAGGCAAGCCCAGTTAATTTTTCTATTTTTAGTAGAGACAGGGTCGCACTCTTACTCAGGCTGGTTTTGAACTCCTAAACTCAAGAGCTCTACTCGCCTTGGCCCCCCAAAGCACTAGGATTACAGGTGTGAGCTACAGTGCCCAGCCAGCATATTGTTAATATAGCCACCTTACAGCTGATTTCAGCCTTCACTTCTTTTATTTTTCAGATTAATATATGGGTACACATGATTAGGTTACATTATTTGAGTTTGCTAGGTAAAGTCCAGTTGTAGCCGAGCCCTTCACCCCGGTGTGCCAAATACCATTACATTGTAACCATTAGGTAAGAGTTTATAAAGCACCCCCCCCTCCCCGAACCTTCACTTCTGATTTCTCCAAATAATACTACACACGTCTACCAGCATAATTCTCTAGTATTATTTCAATCATGGTATGAAAAGTCTCAAAAAACTTCTAGGTTTTTCAGTAGGTACGTTATTTTGGACAAAATACATAGTCAGAAGGCCTAAATTTAGATCTGGATATGTTCTGTTACTTATTATGGAGTTGACCTTTTTAACCTGTCTAACTTCTTTCAGCCTGAGTTTTATGGAAAAGTTAATAACTAGACTAAAATGTAATGAACAAGAGGAAAGGCAAGAAGATATAGAAAATAAGTAATGTGGTTACAAAAGCAGTCCTAGCTACTTGACATCTAGTTAACTTTATCATCTCTCACCTTCATTTTCCTTATCTCCAAAATGATCATAATACCTGAACTACACAGCTCACAAGGTTTTTGAGGATCAAATCAGTGTACATGAAAGCACTGTAAGAGTTTCATGTGTAGGGTACTATGGTGAAGCAACAGCAGTACATCACTGAAGAATACAGACCTCAGAAAGATGAGTTTTAGTCCCAACTGGGTCATGAATTATTATGTAGAATTGGTACATTTCTTCTTCTTTTTTTTTTTTTTTAGACAGTCTCAAGCTGTCACCCTGGGTAGAGTACCGTGGCATCATAGCTCACAGCAACCTCCAACTCTTGGGCTCAAGCAATCCTCTTGACTCAGTTTTCCTATTTTTTAGAAAAAAAAATAAGGGTCTCCTAAATGAGACCCTTTAGTACAGACAGGGTCTCATTTTTGCTCAGGTTGGTCTTGAACTCATGAGCTTAAGCTATCCTCCTGCTTCGGCCTCCCAGAGTGCTAGGATTACAGGCGTTAGCCACCGCACCCAGCCATAATTAGTACATTTCTTAACATATTAATATTTTCATAAGACTTAAATCTCACTTTACTAAATTGTCTCCTCTCATAATCCTCACTCTCACTAATTCCCATTCCTTCTCATAATGAACTTTCATTCTAATAATGGTCATGTAATTACTAAAGCACTCTGTAGAACTTGCTATCTCCCAAATACTTTCTTCTACATGTTAGATGTTCTCTGTAATCTTTCTCCTTTTGTGTTCCTTTTCTCTATTCAAATTCTCAAGAGTGTAAGTCATAATTAATATTACCTGGAAGTTGATAAGCATTTATGTATGACATTCCTTTACATGCAATTAAAGTTATGTGTTGACTCTCATTTGCTTGACTTAACAAAGAAAATGACAGATTGAAAGTGAAGAATGAAAAACAGGAAAGGTGAATGGAGAAGAAAAATAAGATAAGAGGTTGAAAAAGGAGACCTAGTTATTTTCTAAGTTCATCTTACTCCCCAACTAAACAATTACCACAATTTTTCATGTATAACACACTCCTGTGTATAATGTGCACCCATGTTTTGGGCCTAAACTTTCAGGAGAAAAACTCCTTCATTTTAACTTTTTAATTCAAATTTTTATTTGTTTATACTTAGGTACTTATTTTTTATATAAAAGGAATTTTAGGATTTTTTTTTTCTTTTTGAGACAGAGCCTCGAGCTGTCCCCCTGGGTAGAGTGCAGTGGCATTACAGCTCACAGCAACCTCCAACTCCTGGGCTCTAGCGAGTCTCCTGCTTCCGCCTCCCAAGTAGCTGGGACCACAGGCGCCCGCCACAATGCCCGGCTATCCTTTGGTTGCAGCCATCATTGTTGTTTGGCGGGTCCGGGCTGGGGATTCGAACCTGCCACCTTAGGTGCACATGGCTGGCGCCTCAGCCAGTTGAGCTATAGGTGCCGAGCCGATTTTTTTTTTTCTTTTTGAGACAGAGTCTCACTATGTTACCTCAGTAGTGTGCTACAGCGTCACAGCTCACAGCAACCTTAAACTCTTAGGCTTAAGTGATTCTCTCACCTTAGCCTCGGGAGTACCTGGGACTATGGGAGCCCACCACAGTGCCCAGCTATTTTTTTGTTATTGTTGTCACTGTTGTTTAGCAAGCCCCAGCTAGGTTCAAACCCACTAGCCCCCATCCATGTGGCTGGTGCCCTAACCACTGAACAACAGGTATCTAGCCTAGGATTTATTTTTTAACAGAGAATTACACTTTTAATGTGTAATCATAAAGAAAAAGGGCAATGCCCACTGGGACAGAAAGATGCTGTCTCCTGTGAGAAAGGGAAAATAAAAGAGAAAGAGGAAGAAAAGAAAACATTTTAAATCTAGGTGGCTGAATTAGTCAGTATTGAATAAACAGGATCTATGAAATTTTAATAAGGTTATAGTATTATACTTCCCTTCTAATCAGTTCTCTGTTGCATAAATATCCACAACATATAAATAATGGCAAATTAAATTAAAATAAAATCAAACTTTTTTTTTTTTTGTAGAGACAGAGTCTCACTCTATTACCCTCACCATCACACAGCTCACAGCAACCTCCAACTGCTGGGCCTAGGCGATTCTCTTGCCTCAGCCTCCCACATACCTGGGACTACAGGCACCTGCCACAACGCCCAGCTATTTTTTTGTTGCAGTTTGGTTGGGGCCAGGCTTGAACCCAACACCCTTGGTATATGGGGCCGGCGCCCCACCCACTGAGCCACAGGCACTACCCCTAAAATCAAACTTTTGATAGTGTACAGTAACTTGACAGTTTTAGGATCTGCAATGTAGGTAATAAAGGTCAAGCTATGAGTTTAGGATCTATCTACTTAATTGACAACTAAGCTATGAAGCAGTGGTGCTGAAATCAGTCAGGAGGCAATTATCTGCCAACAGATAAACATAGATCACAACCAGAGTAAATGAATAGTAAAGAGAAATGAAGACTGCTTAAAAACAAAAATTCAAACAGAAACACTTCTATTAAAAGTATGATTTATAAAATTAGTTAAGTATTTTATTAAACTGTGCTTTCTTTATTTTCTTTGCCACAGTTCAACTTTCCTCACAGTGGAAGACAACAAATGATGGTATATAGTTTTATCGGTGAACCTATGGAACAAGTTGGCATATTTTCCATTTCTCTGAGATTGACTTGTACTACATCTGGAGAAACAAAAGAAAAATTAGAAGCCTGTAATAACTGAACCATTCTATCATCAAATAATACAGACAATGCTAGTAAGCCATTATTACATTCTGTAAACGCTGTCCAGTAAAAAACTAGTTGCAACAGAGGAAAAATCCCATTAACTTATACAGATGAGTGCTTAAAATGCAGTACAAATTAGATTTTTATTTAATATTATAGTTTTGACTCAGGACAGAAATGTGCCATGGCATTGGAACATTATCTTAAGTAGATGAAAATATATCACTGATATACATCAAGAAAACTTATTTAATTATATATATACATATATATATATGTAAAGCTCATAATTTCTTTTTTCTATTTTTTTTTTGAGACAGAGTCTCCCTTTTGTCTCCTCAGCTGAGGGCTGTGGCATCATAGCTCACAACAACCTCCAACTCTTGGGCTCAAACAATTCTCTTGTCTCAGCTTCCCAAATAGCTGGGACTACAGGCGCCCATCACAACGCCCGGCTATTTTTAGAGACAGGCTCTCACTCTTGCTCATTTTGGTCTCAAACCTGTGAGCTTAGTGCACACACCTTCGCCTCCCCTTGTTCTACAATTACAGGTGTGAGCCACCACGCCAGGCCAAGCTCATCATTTCTTAACCTTATAAAGGTATTGACTCAAATAGAATAGGAACCCCAAATATAGATTAAAATATATATATTCAAATAATATATACTAAAGCATATGAATTAATAGCAGAGAAATTTAATTTTATCCTATAGTTGTTTGGGACACAGAGCCTCAAGCTGTCTCCCTGGGTAGAGTGCTGTGCCATCACAGCTCACAGCAACCTCCAACTTCTGGGCTCAAGCGAATCTCCTGCCTCCACCTGCCAAGTAGCTGAGACCACAGGCGCCTGCCATAACACCTGGCTACTTTTTGGCTGCAGCCACCTTTGTTGTTTGGCGGCCCGGGCTGGATTCAAACCCACCACCTTAGGTATATGTGGCTGGCACCTTAGCCACTTGAGCCACAGGCGCTGAGCCTTATCCTATAGTTTCAATATTCTCCCCCCACCAAAACTTTACCAAACCTCTAAGCAAATAGCTACATCTAAGTTTTACTTTCTTCCTCTATTCATTGTCCATAAAATATGCCATAGTACAAATATAAAAGATGTAACCTAGAAAAACTGTGAGGATTAAATGAGTTAATATTAAGTACCTAGCAAAGCATATGGCACGCAGCAAACACTCAGGAAGTGGTATTATTATAATTATTTGTTAATTTTAATAGCACCTTTCATTTGCACAGCATTTCTTCACAGTAACTTCTCAAACTATGCAAAATTCCTCACAGTTTATAGAATTCACATTGATGTCCAATATTCCTGGATATCTATAAAATTTGAGTGCAAACACATGAAAATGATAGTGATTCATGCAACAAGTTAATATATTATGACTATGGAAATAAAGGAGGTTTTTAGGGAATTACAGCTCAAAAAACTAACATGTAACACACACATTCCTATAATCCATTAATTTAACTAAACTCTTGAAATTATTGAAATTGTATCCTTTACTACTTCAACTTTCTGATGTGTACCATTTGTATACCTTATAGTGTAACCCATTATTCTGGAATTTGATTAAAAATTTGTATCCTATCCATATCTGTGATTAAATATGTAAGGCTTTTCTACTCAATAAACAGGGATTCCCTAGAATTCAAAAGTAAAATTTTTTAAAAACCACTTTATAGGCCAGGAGCAGTGTAATCCTAGCATTTTGGGAGTCCGAGGTGGGAGCACTGCTTGAGGCCTGGAGTTCGAGACCAGCCTAAGCAAGAGTAATACTCCATCTCTATGAAAATTAGAAAGATCACCTGAGAGTGGGTAATTTCATGGTGCATTAGCTGAAGTGGGAGGACTGACTGCTGGAGCTCAGGAGTTAGAGGTTGCAGTGAGCTATGATGAGGCCACTGCACTCCAGCTTAAGTGACAGAGTAAGACCCTGTCTAAAAAAACAACAAAACTACTTTGTTATAAAAATAAACAGACTATACATTAAATTGACAAGATTTATGTTCCACAAAATAGCCTTAAAAGAAAAATTAGTAATATATGTGATAACAATGAAGTCTCATTTCCTAAATATCCACCATGAAAACTAATGCATCTTCCAAGTATTCATCAAGGAGTTAAAAGGTGACAGATATAAAATAAACTGCAATCTGTAACATATTGTGATCTCCAGGGACCTGAGGAGAAGGGTCAAAGGGCTTTGTTCTCAGGAAAAGGGCATGGTAACTGCTTGATTTAAGCATCCAGGTCCCTTGAAGAGCATTCTTCATAGAAAATAGGAGTAATACTTCTACCATAATTTTGATGCTGAAATATCATTCAAGACTTTCCAAGTTTCTTTTCTATGATTTCATAATTACCACACAACCTCTAGTTATTAATTAACTTAGCTTCCCAAATTCTTGGATAGACCAGAGTCTACCAGATTTTCAGTTAACATAGAAAGGGTTATCTTCTATTACAACACAAATTGGCATTCCAGCGTGTAAAATCCAACATGTACTTCACTCTCTTATTTAGTTTAGTTGGAATTGGGTTTTGAACTCTGAGCATACACGAGTAAAAGTATATATTTGAGCTTCTTAGGTTGGAAATATGAGAACCAGACACCCTCACTGACAACTGCTACAATCATCATGGTTTTCACTTCTCTTCTCTTGCCCCTAAAATGAAACACGGTAGTCAAAACAAATTTCGGTAGATTCACTTAAACGCCAAAAGGAATGATCAACATCAAATTAACAACTCGGAATTTAAAAGCAAAACACAGGATACATATTTACATAGCTTCATTTACATTAATACTTTATTCCCCAAGAAAAGAGAAACCTATGATGCTCAAATTGTGCTTTAAGGCAATGTCTAGAAATTATTTTTGAGCTTGCATCAGTCACGAACATTATTGACACAGTGGTTTAGCGTATGTGGCTCAATTACTCCTAGACTTGAAAAAATATTTAAGAAACCCATCTACAGTTACAATGAAAAAAATTTGAGTGATGGTCACTTTTATAGCCATGTATCAAAAGCAACTGTACTCCCTTAATGTTTTGAAATAAATATAAATAAATAATAAAAAGTATTTAAGAGACATTCCATCTGGTACAGAGTAGGGCAGGAATACTCTCATTTGAGTGTATGAATTTGAGACCTCAAATAACTCAAACTTTTCTCACTGGGTCATTCAAAAGTAACTGTTATTCCTTCAAAGAAAGCTCTCTTCCGTATGCCAAAGCATTTAGCCTCACACCAGAACTCCAGCTCTTCAATTGCGTCCGCTTAAGTGTCATGTCCCTACCATATTCTCAGTTCGCCTAAACAAAGAAATATCTATTCTCTCTAAATCCACAGGGCAGAATTCTCTTAGGATGGTGATGACAAGAACTTCACCGCAACTAAAATTGTCTTTGCAATCTCCGTCTCCAGGAGACTGAAAGGCTGCAGAGACGCGTGAGGATCCTGCAGGGAGCTTGGGGCGCCAGAGAGAGGGTGGGGCCAAGTGCTGTTCCCCACTGAGGAACAGCATTAGAAGGAAACACTTCGAGAACGTCTAAGGGAGAGGCAGTTAACTGCAAGTAGACTTATCTCTATATTGTGTACGTTTCAAAGAGAACTCAAAGTGACCGGACTAAGGAAAAGTGACAGAAAACCATTAACGCTCCACAGCCGGAGGGTCAAGAGAAGTAGAAAAGGAGAAGAGCAGGGAAGGTACGGGCCCCAAAGCCTAGGAATTGAAAAGAGAGTAACCAATCTATGATTTGGGCCTCGGTCCGAATCTTCCGAGCCAAAATAAGTAGGAGTAAAAAATCTCTTTACTCAGGATAGTGGAGAGAGATGCGTTTACAACGGCAGCAAGCCCTGCACCAAGAAGATGTCTCCTCTTCCCACCTGCTCCGTTCATTCCTTTACCTCTCACTTTAGCACCAGCAGCATTCGGACAAAACTCTGCCAAAGCCCGCGCGGCTGGAGGCCAGAAAAGGAAAATACCTGAGTCCCAGGAACCACTCCGGCAGCAACAGGAGGAGGAGGAGCTGTGGACAACTGGAGCCTGGGTAAGATCCTCGGAAGCTGTGGTCAAACCCCAACTCTTTCGGGCGGGGCGGGGAACATCCGCCCGGAGCAGGGGTGGCGTCACTTCCGCCGAGGGGCTTCACCCCGCCTCGCCTGCTCCGCTCTAGCTGCGTTCGCTGCGTTCCGTGACTTCCTCTTCCCGGAGACTTTTGCCTCCAGCCCACTACTTAGTATTTGACGTGGACTGCATAGCCCAGCATTCGCCACGGAGGTTTTGGTTCCGGGTCAAGCGGTCTACGCGGGGTGCATCACCATGGAAGCGATCGGTTTGGTCACGTGGTGCCCCTGGTTACGCCCGGCGGCAGCTGTGGGGGTCTGAGGCTCAGACGGGGGCCATTTTGCCAAACGCTGCCTCCCGGAGTCGGGGGCGGTCTGGCAGCTGGTTGAAGCTGTTTCTTTTCCTTCTCTGCAGCTTAGGGCTGAAGGAACTGAAAGGCTGGGCTCCATCGAGCCCCCGGGAGACGGCAATGGTTCCCTCCAGCCACCAGCACCTGACGACCCTCCATGGCGGCTGCGCCCTCGCCGCTGCTTCTGCTGCCGCCCCTGCCAGCCCTCAGTGCTTTTCGCCTCAAGAGCCACAGTCTTCCTGCCGCCCCAGAGACTGATGATAGTCGAGTTGGGGGCACTATGAAAGGAGAAAAAAATTACTGCCCTGGAGCTGCGGGAGACCACGCTTCCTGCCCCCCTACACCTTCGCCTCTGGCGTCAGCCCTCTTGATGCCGGCGGAGGCAGTCTCCAGCAGCTGGTCTGGGTCTGGAGGCGCTTTGTCGGGAGGAGATTCTGAAGAGGAGGCTCGGCTCCTTCAACTTCTCCGCACCGCTCCGGATCCTTCCGAAGCCTTCCAGGCTTTGCAGGCTGCTTTGCCGCGGCGTGGCGGTCGACTTGGCTTTCAACGACGCAAGGAAGCATTGTATCGGGCGCTGGGCCGAGTGCTTGTGGAAGGAGGTAGTGATGAGAAGCGACTCTGCTTGCAGCTTCTCTCGGATGTTCTCCGGGGTCAGGGGGAAGCAGGCCAGCTAGAAGAAGCCTTCAGCTTAGCTCTTCTGCCTCAACTGGTTATCTCCTTACGAGAAGAGAACCCAGCCCTGCGGAAAGATGCGCTGCAGATCCTACACGTATGTCTGAAACGTAGTTCTGGACAGGTGCTGAGAACGCTTATCCAGCAAGGACTGGAAAGTACCGATGCCCGGCTTAGAGCTTCCACAGCACTCCTCCTCCCTATCTTGCTTACTCCTAAGGATTTGTTGCTGGGCTTGGATCTCACCGAGGTAATAATATCCCTAGCCCGCAAGCTTGGTGATCAGGAGACAGAAGAAGAATCTGAGACAGCTTTCTCTGCACTTCAACAAATCGGGGAGCGACTTGGCCAAGACAGGTTTCAGTCCTACATCTCTCGCTTGCCCTCTGCCCTGAGGAGACACTACAATCGCCGCCTGGAGTCCCAGTTTGAAAGTCAAGTTCCGTATTACTTGGAACTTGAAGCCTCTGGATTTCCTGAAGATCCCCTTCCTTGTGCGGTGACTTTTTCCAATAGCAATCTTAAATTTGGGATTATTCCTCAGGAGCTGCATTCAAGATTGTTGGATCAGGAAGACTATAAGAACCGGACGCAGGCCGTAGAAGAACTAAAGCAGGTGCTGGGAAAATTTAACCCTGGTTCTACCCCCCATTCTAGTCTTGTTGGTTTCATTAGCTTTCTATATAATTTGTTAGACGATTCTAACTTCAAAGTGGTCCATGGCACACTTCAGGTCCTGCATTTACTAGTTATTCGCCTTGGAGAGCAGGTACAACCATTTTTGGGACCACTTATAGCAGCTTCTGTCAAAGTTCTGGCAGACAATAAGTTGGTCATCAAACAAGAGTACATGAAAATCTTCCTAAAGCTAATGAAGGAAGTAGGTCCTCAACAGGTGCTTTGTTTACTCCTGGAGCATCTCAAACATAAGCATTCCAGAGTAAGAGAAGAAGTGGTGAACATTTGCATCTGCTCCCTGCTGACCTATCCCAGTGAGGATTTTGACTTACCCAAACTGTCTTTTGATCTTGCTCCAGCTCTTGTAGATAGCAAACGCAGGGTACGCCAAGCAGCTCTAGAAGCTTTTGCTGTCTTGGCATCATCCTTAGGCTCAGGTAAAACTAGCATCCTTTTCAAAGCTGTGGATACTGTTGAACTTCAAGATAATGGAGATGGAGTGATGAATGCTGTACAGGCCAGGTTGGCTAGGAAAACCCTACCAAGGCTAACAGAGCAGGGATTTGTGGAATATGCAATACTCATGCCATCTTCTGCCCAGGGTAGGTCAAGCCATTTAGCACATGGAGCAGACACAGACTGGCTTTTGGCTGGTAACAGAACTCAGAGTGCACACTGTCACTGTGGTGACTACACGAGGGATAGCATGCAAATTTATGGATCTTACAGTCCAACTCTATGTACCCGAAGGGTATTAAGCGCAGGAAAAAGGAAAAATAAATTACCATGGGAAAGTGAGCAGCCTGGAATCATGGGAGAAAACCAGACCTCTAATTCCAAAGATACAGAGCAGGTATGCTTCTTTAATTTTCTTGATTAACACTGTGAAGAACTGAAAATAAAAATATTCTTGTGGTGACTTAAGGATCAGACTGCATGATGAGGTTATGCTTTGTTTCCAGTCGAATTGAATGCTGCTGTGGGTATTCATTATAATGGAACTGGTCACGTAGAACCACCTAATAGGCTTCTTGATGGATGTATTTGATTAGATTTAAGGCACGGTGTGAAAGAGAAAATATTTGGATTTCAGTTTGAGTTTGTCACTTTGGCATGTCACTTCATACTAGAAACACTGAATGACTTTACTAGGTGCCTGGTAAAGAGCTGAGTTCTGGAAATACACTTCCACACAGTACAGGGGAAAGGTCAGACCTATGAGCTGGCAGTTAGCAAATTTGTTAAGTACTAAAATAGAAATATAGGTAGAGTCCATTGGGAATAATGAAGACATGAAAAAATAATCCTGCTATCTTTCTCATCTTTAGTCCATATTGAATCTCCCTCTGTCACAATAAAATCCTGGGTTCCCAGTAGCAGTCATATTTATTCATATACTGTGTCTTATAATACACAAAAAAATTCCTAGACCAATAACAATAAAGTTCAATATTTCTTTACAAACTCCTTTTGTATTAGAATTATTTGGAGTTCTGCATTCAAACTTTTCTTAATTTTTTTGACTGAATGATTATTCAGGAGAAGTGTGGATGGCATGTTCAGAAACACAGAAAATTAATAAGAGAATGGGGAGTTGGGGTGGCGCCTGTGGCTCAAAGGAGTAGGGCGCCAGCACCATATGCCAGAGGTGGCGGGTTCAAACCCAGCTCCCGGCCAAAAACTGCAAAATAAAATAAATATAAAAAATTGCAAAGTGAAAATAAAGGCTTTAAAAAAGAGAGAGAGAATGGGGAGTTTTTGCACAGTTGACACAAGCGGTCTAGTGGGAAGTAGCAGATGATAATATCAGAGATGTAGGTAAGAGTAAAGTATGAAGGACCTATTTTGCAAATAGTAAGTTGAGACTTTGTAATAGTTCTGAATTGGATGGAGGTGAAATGAGTGTTCTGTGTTGGTTCCTTTCAGTTCCAAAATTTGTAGGGGTTTTTATTATAATTTTAAGATTTATGATCTGGTTATATGGTTATTTTCATGTATTGTAAACATTACCTGGCAGTAAATGATTTTCTGTAAGCATTGATCTTGAGGCTTCCTTTTACTCATTATGTCTTAAGATGTATGTAGTATTAAGATTCTTGGCCAAGGATGGTGGCACATGCCTGTCATCCTAGCACTTTGGGAGGTTGAAGCAGGAAGATCCCTTGAGCTCAGGAGTTGGAAACCAGCTCAGTCTTTGTCGTGGCAGGCATCTAGTCCCAGTTACTTGGGAGGCTGAGGAAAGAGGATGACTTGAACAGAGGAGTCTGAATTTGCTGTAAGCTGACACTTGGCACTCTAGCCTGGGCCTCTGCCTCAAAAAAAAAAAAAAAGAAAAAGAAAAGGAAACGATTCTGGTGCTGGCCAGAGTAGCCACAAGAACCTGGAAATAAGTACATTTCTGAAATGCTAGCATAAACATATTTTGCTTTTGAAAGATGTTATGGTGAAATTAAAACTCAATTCAGAAATCAAGCTATAATACTTGCTTAGAGCTCTGCTTGGTGCCTGTAGCTCAGCGGCTAGGGTGCCAGCCACATACCCAGGAGCTGGTGGGTTCGAATCCAGCCCATACCTGCCAAACAACAATGACAGCTACAACCAAAAAATAGCTGGCCGTAGTGGCGGGTGCCTGTTTTCCCAGCTACTGGGGAGACTGAGGCAGGTGAATTGCTCTTAAGCCCAGGAGTTTGTGGTTGCTGTGAGCTTAACACCACGGCAGTTTACCGAGGGCAACATAGTAAGACTCTGTCTCAAAAAACAAACAAACAAAAAAAACCTTGCTTAGAAATGGTCTATAGAGGAGGTACACTGGAAATTACCTTAATGGAGGAAGAGGGTGAATATGTAAATATTTTTATGTACGAACTGTAACTTTTTGTAGGTAGAGTGCTGTGGTGTCACAGCTCACAGCAACCTCAAACTCTTGGACTTAAGTGATTCTCTTGCTTAGCCTCCCAAGTAGCTGGGACTATAGGCACCCGCCACAATGCCTGGCTATTTTTTTGTCACAGTTGTCATTGTTGTTTAGCAGGCCCAGGGCAGGCTCAAACTTGCCAGCCTCGGTGTATGTGGCTGGCGCCCTAGCCCTGAGCTATGAGCGTTGCCATATTTATTATTTTTTAATTTCAGGTTAATGTGAGGGTATAAACTAGGTTACAGTATTTTCATATGTTAGGTAGAGTACCTCCTGTAGTTATGTGTGCATTTTTTAAAAAGTATATACATATAATTTTTAAATTTTGTTTATTATTTTATTTATTTATTTGAGACAGTGTCTCAAGCTGTCGCCCTGGGTAGAGTGCTGTAGCATCAAAGCTCACAGCAACCTCCAACGCCTGGCTATTTTTTTGTTGCAGTTGTCATTGTTGTTTTGGCAGGCCCGGACTAGATTCGAACCTGCCAGCTTCGGTGTATGTGGCTGACTCCCTAGCCACTGAGCTACAAGCACTGAGCCTACATATATATTTTTTATTTAATAAAATGTATTTTTTAGGGCAGTTTTATGTTCAGAGCAAAATCGAAGAGAAAGTTACAGAGTTCCCATTTACCCCTATCCACTCACAGGAATAACCTGTCCCATCACTAAGTACCTCTTCCACCACAGAGGTAAATTCGTTCAATTATTAACATTTCATAATTAAGCAAAGTCCACAGTTTACATTAAGGTTCACTCTTTTTGGTTTTGTTTGTTTTGTTTTTTCTTTGAGACAGAGTCTCACTTTGTTGCCCTTGTCATGGTGTCACAGCTCACAGCCACCTCAAAGTCTTGGGCTTAAGCAGTTCTCTTGCCTTAGCCTCCCCAGTAGCTGGGAATACAGGCACCTGCCACAACGCCTGGCTATTTTTTAGAGACGGGGGCCTCGCTCTTGCTCAGGTTGCTCTTGAACTCAGGCAATCTATCTGCCTCGGCCTCCCAAGTGCTGGGATTACAAGCATGAGCACCAAGCCCGGCTCAAGGTTCATTCTTAAGTGGTACCTTCTATGGGGTTCTGGCAAATGTATGTTTTGTATCCACCTTTGTGATATCATACAGAATAATTTCACTGTCCTAAAAATTCTCTGTGCTCTACTTGTTCAACCTTCCCCCTCACACTCCACACCCACCCTCTGGCAACCACTAGTTCTTTTTCTGTCTCCATAGTTTTGCCTTTTCCAGAATGTCATATGGTTGGAATCAGACAGTATGTAGCCTTTTCAGATTAGCCTCTTCCACTTAGTAATATGCATTTGAATTTCCTTTATGTCTTTTCATGGCTTGATAGCTCATTTCTTTTTAGTACTGAATAATATTTTGCTGTCTAAATGTACCACAGTTTATCCACTTACATACTGAAGGATATCTTGGTTGCTTCCAGGTTTTTGGGTTTTTTTTTCTTTTTTTAGAGACAGAGTTTCACTTTGTCACCCTCAGTAGAGTGCTGTGGCATCACAGCTCACATCAACCTCCAGCTCTTGGGTTTAGGCAATCCTCCTGCCTCAGCCTCCCAAGTAGCTGGGACCACAGGCGCCTGCCACAATGCCTGACTATTTTTTGTTGCAGTTTGGCCGGGACCAGGTTCGAACCGGCCACGCTCAATATAGGGGCACCCTACTCACTGAACCGCAGGTGCTGCCCGGTTGCTTCCAAGTTTTGATACTTACAAATAAAGCTGCCACAAACATCCATGTGCAAATTTTTGTGTGAAAATAAACTTTTTTTTTTTTTTGAGACAGAGCCTCAAGCTGTCCCCCTGGGTAGAGTGCTGTGGCATTACAGCTCACAGCAACCTCCAACTCCTGGGCTCAAGTGAGTCTCTTGCCTCCGCCTCCCAAGTAGCTGGGACCACAGG
>CAUYTI010054807.1:0-10041 GCA_963575145.1 Galago senegalensis
CCAAACAACAATGATGGCTGCAACCAAAAAATGGCCAGGCGTTGTGGCGGGCGCCTGTAGTCCCAGCTACTTGGGAGGCTGAGGCAGGAGACTCGCTTGAGCCCAGGAGTTAGAGGTTGCTGTGAGCATGATGCCATGGCACTCTACCCAAGGGGATAGCTTGAGGCTCCGTCTCAAAAAAAAAAAAAAAAAAAAAAAAGAAAGTTTTAATAGATTAGTCTTGCTCTGTCACCCAGCTGGCATGCAGTGGTTTGACCATAGCTTTCTGCAGCCTTGAACTCTTGGGTTCAAAGGATTCTTCTGATTCAGCCTCCCAAGCAGCTGAGACTACAGGTGTGTGTCACCATGCCCGGCTAGTTTCACTTTTCTTTTTTTTTTTTTTGGTAGAAATGGGTTCTACCTTTGTTGCCCATGCTGGTCTTAAACTCAGTATTATTGTGGCAACAGATAACTAACATGGAGCGGCAGAACAGAGATACAGCTACACACCTGCACACAGAGACAACCACGTCCAGCAACACCTCCTGTGTGTCAAGTGATGTGTACAGACACCAGGACAGTTTAGGCAGTGGTTCTCAACCTTCCTAATGCCGTGACCCTTTAATACAGTTCCTGTGGGTCACGACCCACAGGTTGAGAACCACTGGTTTAGGGCCAGAGGCAGGTACTTGTGAAGGGGGCATTTGGACTGAACTCTCAGCCATAGGAATGAAGTCAGCAGAGGCAGGAGAGGAGAAATGTTTCTAGGTGGGGGGTGTGGCAGAAGCAAAGGGCCTTCATGAAGGAAAATGGTTATTTTTGGAGACAGAAGACGGAATCTCACTCTGTCGCCCTGGGTAGAGTGCCGTGGCCTTGGCCTCTCCGAGTGCTAGCAAGAGGGAAATATTTTTATTTTTTTGAATTTTTTTTTTTGAGACAGAGCCTTGCTCTGTGGCCCTGGGTAGAGTGCCACGGTGTCAGCCCAGCTCATAGCAACTTCAAACTCCTGGGCTCAAGCAATCCTCTTGCCTCAACCTTCTGAGTAGCTGGGGCCACAGGTGCCTGTCACAATGCCCAGCTAGTTTTTCTATTTTTAGTAGAAATGGAGTCTCGTTCTTGCTCAGGCTGGTCTCAAACTTGTGAGCTCAGGCAATCCACTTGCCTCAGCCTTCCAGAGTGCTAGGATTACAGGTGTGAGCCACCGTGCCTGGCTGAAAAGGAAAATATGAATAGAAGCTGTGCTTAGAAGTGTTGGGGTGAATCACTCAACCCAGAAAAGAAGGTTCAGGTGTAGCTGTGGAAGAGAAGGGCTCCTTGTGGTTGGAGCACGCACCACCTATTACCCAAAAGGTTTGGCCCTCCTGCCTCTGATCCCTGGTGACACCCAGCAAAGCCATGACAGAACGTTTCCGGCTGAGCATGGTGGTTCAGGCCTGTAATCCCAGCACTTGGGAGGCTGATCGCCTGAGCTCAGGCGTTCAGGAGCATCCTGAGTCAGAACCAGACTCCATCTCTAAAAACAGCTGGGCATTGTGGTGCGCGTCCATAGTCCCAGCTACTCCGGAGGCCAAGGCAGGAGAATTGCTGGAGTCCAAGACTTGGAGGTTGCTGTGAGCTATGACACTACTGCACTCTACCAAGGGCAGAAAAGTGAGACTGTTCCAAAAAATAAAAAAGGAAAGAAAGGAATGTTTGAGGAGGGGCGATCTGGGGGCAGTGTGTGCTTTCTGAGAAAGGCCATGCCACCTGCTCTGGAGGAAAAGAAACAGTTGTCTCTCCCTGTAGATTCTGCCTGCCAGCAGCTTCCTACTAGTAACTGTGTTTCCACTGCTGAGTCTTTCAAAGTTCATGTCCAAGCGACTTGTTTATTCACTGCTTAATGTTTAATGGCTGGACGCTGCATATTCTTCAGTCTGTCCCTGGCCCTGAGACTTTCTCACACTCAGCAGCTGCTTTCCTTGTTCCCATCCCAACAACCGAGACAAGGAAAGGAAGGAAAGAGAAGGAGCGGGGAGCTGAAGATCTCCAAATTCTTGGACGTGGTAAATTTGGAAGGAGGGGAGAGTGTGAGGCTGCTCATTGCAACTCCATGTCCTCGTGCAGAAAACCCAGGTATGGGGAGGCCAGGAGACCACTCACTGCGGTATCCCCTCACCTCAAACCTAGTAATGCAAAGAATGTGAGTTGTGTTTGTTTTAGTTCTTTTTTTTTTTTTTTAAATCACTTTACTAACTACTTGGGTCTAAAGGCTTCCGCAATTTGATTAACTTAATCTCTCATTTCCCTCTAGAGGCCATCACTAAAATGACTTCCTTTTAGTGATGTGGGTTAAACTCCATCAGATTGTAAATATTTCCCCTGTTTTTGTTCTCTTGGGGATTTCGTAATGGATAACATAAAAAATAATAAATATATTTTTACTATGTAACTGACTGTGAAGCCCGTATTCTATATTGCTCCGTAGTGACTTAAAAACATATTTTCAATCCTCCCCTCCCTCTACCCTACTTCATCTCCCACCTGCTTCTCCTTTCTATTTGTGCTTGGGAAGGCTTGGATTCCTTGTAAACTTGGAATTGTCACCTGGTTGCCAGGCAACAGAAGCCATTTGGTTGGGATGCACATAATGTTAAATTGTCCCCAGCCACCTCTGAGGCTGGGCCCGTCAAAAACTCCAGAGTGTATATGAGTCACATGGGGAGACGGTTAAACATGAATGTGTCCCGGCCTGCCTGGTGGGAGAGATGTCCAGGAATTGGCTTTACAAAGAAGCAACCCCCCTGATTGCAGGTGCTGAACTCAGTGCTTAAGTCTCAAAAAGCTTCAAGATGGGCTGTTTAAACTCCTAGAATAGAAACAAACATACAAACAAACCTGAGAAAGTTGGAAAGAATCAGAACTGGGGCTTTAGTTTCTTTACCTATTCTATTCTATTCTACTATTCCATTCCATTCCACTCCATCCTATCCTATCCTATCCTATCCTATCCTAAGTGCATTGCATATATATTAACCCATTTAATCCTATCACAAACCAATAAAGTAGAAACAATCATAGCCTATTTTATGGAGAAGAAATGGAGGTATAGAGAATTTGGGTAATTTAGCGAAAGTTGCAGTTAGCAAGTGGAAGAACTAGGATTTGTTTTTGCTTTCACTTATTTTTAAGAAACAGGGTCTTCTCTGCAAGTGGCAAAATCTCCTGGGTTCAAGTGATCCTCTTGCTTCAGCCACCTGAGTAGCCGGGGCTATGAATGGGCAACCCTGTTTCCAGAAGAAGCCAGGATTTGAACCAAGACAGGCTGGGTATCTTAGTGACAGCCTGGGGTGGTGGATGGGAAGGCAGATTCTTGAGCCTGGGTTCAAATTCCATCTCTAACATTTATTAACTGTGTAGGCCTTGCAAAAGCTGTTTAATTTCCTTGTGTCTCAGTTTCCCAAGCATCAAAACATTCTTGTGAGGTGGAGGAAGAAGGTAGGACAGATTCTCCAGGGCCTTTGGTGTTGGGGAGGAGGGCAGAGGGGATGTTCAGCTGTGCCACCCAGATCTGCACCAAGAACCAAGAACTATTCCCCCAGCTGCTGGGGATGCCCGCAGAGGTCTTCCCCTTGAGGGGTGGCTTCCACTGGAGAGAGCTGCCTGGCCCAAGATGGACTGATGGAGGGGTGAAAAAACCCAGCCTCTAGTCCCACACTGGATAGCTCTGAATGGGCATCTTTAGAATTCCCTTTGCCTCTGAGCAGACAGACCTCCTCCTCCACCCCATCCTCTCTCTCCTGTCTCTCCCCTTCCTTTCCCAAGAGCACCCCCTTATGAGCTAGCTTCCTTCTAACTCTGCCCCTGAGCAGCTCTCCTGGGGCACCTGACCTGTCACGGTGGGCAAAGGTGTGAGGGTCAACAAAAGACCGCAGCCAGCCAAATGGAATCCACTTTTTAATGTTTTAACCATAATGCAAACAGGCATAAGTAGACTTTGTGTTGAATCCCATAAAATTAGAAGATGAGAGCTATACAGAAGAAGAGCATGCGACGAACACAGCCGGGACAACCTTGAAAAGAGCGTGGGACGGGCGTCAGTCCTTTGAGGACAGTGCTGGAGCATAGGGACACTTGGCAGAGATTAGCAGCATCGAGAGCTCAGAGGTAGGGGGACGGCCGAGTTTCTGATAGCATGTGTGTGTGTGTGTGTGTGTGTGTGTGTGTTGAGACACGACACCGGCTCTGCCCACTGTCCCAGCTTCCCCAACCCCGGAAATAGACACCTACAGGTGCAGGGATGTGGGGTGCCCAGCAGCGCAGCTCTCTGGGCCTTTGGAAAACCACTGCCTGCACTGGGGCTCACAGTCACAAGGACAACGTGGTGTGAACTGCAGAGGCAGAGTGGGAGGTGGCCTCGGACCCAGCGCAAGAGCTCTGGACCTCAGTTGGTCTCAATCAGAACCAACACCAAGGCTTCAGCATTGGATAGAAATGAAGCTGCCATCCTCAGGCTTGGGAGGGAGTCTGTGAAAACGCACTTCTCCCCTCTTCCTTCAAAAACCTTCGAGTCTCAGCAGCAGGTAAAGGAAACCACCATCGGGCTCAGAAAGGCTCTGCTAGTTTGCTTCAGATCCTGGGGCAGCCGTCAGAGATGCTGTTGACCCTCAAGTCCAAGGCGGGGACATTGACCAATGTTTGATGACACGTTTGGCAGTCACATTGGCAAGAGTGTGCTACCAGCTCTAATGGGTAGAGGCCAGGGTTGCTGCTCCACATTCTACAATGCCCAGGACAGTCCCCCACGACCAAGGAGTAGCCACGGAAAATGCCGACAGGGCTGAGGTTGACAGACCCCGGCCTGGAGTCGGTTAGAGCTTAGGAGTCAAATCTGGAATCTTTGATGTCCTAGAGTCATTTTCTAAAAGACTCCAAGGGGCAGTGCGTTAAGGCAGATCGGCTCCTGCCTGCCAGGGCCAGCTCTTTCACTGGGGACTCTGTTTCGGACTAGACAGAAATTCCCTTCTTGTCCACAACTGTTTGGATATACCAGGACGAAACAAACTCACAGACTAAGGCATATTGACTCCTGTCCACCCTCTTGCGTGTTGACAAGTATTAATAGAAAACAGACCCCAAACTGACACAGTTTCCATGGCTGAAAGTGTTTGGGAAGAAGCAGCTTTTCATCTGGAGTCCTTTTGCCATCAGGCAGGGAGTGGCTGTGATTGAGGGGTGAGAGAAAGAGAGGCCAGGCCAGCATCCACCCCCCAGGTCAAATACATTGTATCTGTGTTCTGTCTCTCTAGGAGGCAGGCCCCTTCCCTCAGCCTCTCAGAACTGTATTTTCTCCATCCCAGCTCCTGGACTTTAATTTTTGAGCCAAATAGGACATTTGAATGCAGGGAACTTAGTGCAGGTTGGGGACAGACACAGAGTATAGACGGTTTATACAGGACACTCAGCTAGGGTTTCTCTCTCCTTGTCACCTGCTGGCAGTCTCAGACTACCTGGTTGATTCAGAGGCTTTGAGGGTAAGGTGGGAACAGTGACATGCTGGAGGTGGAAATATACCAGGAAAGGCTGCATGGGGGCTGATACCATGGAGGGAAGGGGCGCTAGCATCTGGTGTGCCCACCAGGCAGGACTGTCTGCCCTGTGGGCGAAGTGAGAACACCTCTTGTTTGTTTTGGGTTTAGGGTAAAAATCTGACTTTTTGGAAGCCGAAAGCAGGTGGCCGCTGAGAGCATGTTTGGCAGGAGGATCCTGTGTTCTCAGACCAGGGCATCTAGACATGGCTGGACCTTGGAAGGATTCAGCCTGTCCGCTCCGGAGAAGCTGACTCCCATGTCAGCATTGACAACATTCTTCTCTCGAGCCTGTTCTTCCTCCTGAGACCCCTTTCTCAGTTAGAGCAAGACTCTAATTTCTCCTTTGCCTTCACCCTCCACAGCAGATGGGGCACCAAGTCCTATTGATTCATCCCCTGGAATCTCTTGCCTAGGTCTTGGTGACAGCAACAACCTGGCAGTGTCTCAACAAGCCACACCTTATGCTGTGGGCAGAACATTGTTCCCCAAGCACGACTCCATTCACCTTAATATCACCTTTTGAAAAACGCTCTTAAGGAACTAGGAACTCCCTGCCCAATAAAGTCTAAATTCCTCACCTCTCCCCGCTGTCTGTCCACCCCCCTCTCCAGTCCTTCAAAGCCAGCCTTGACTTACCCAAATGCTCCCTGTCCATGCCTTTCCTCTCTCTCTCCCCTCTTCCTGTAAACTCTGATCTTTCAAAACCCACCAGTAAAACTCCACCCATTTCTCAAACACCAGGCATTTAGGGGTTTAGAAGGGCGTCTCTCCCCACCAGATTCTAACCTACAAAAGAGGAACTGGGCTTTGCTGAGCCCTGCACTCCACGCTGCTTTCTGCACATCAGGGAAGCAAGGCACATTCTGTATTCAGTGAAAAATTAAAATCTGACAGCTTTAGAGCTAGCTACTATAACTGGGCATTTTGTAGGCATTGCCTCATTCCATCCATCTTGTTATACAGACTGTGAGAGGTCAGGTAATCAGTTCACAGTCATCTGCACAAACAGATGTGCACAAACATCTATACCAACACCGGGATTTGTATCTAGCTCAGCTTCCAAAACTCCACTTTGGTGGGCCTGAAGCATTTCCCGCAAAATACGCCCGGCTGTCTCACTCCAAGGAACCACAAGAGGCCCTCACTCCTCCCAAGAAGCTTAACTACTTCTGTTCCTTTGCAACACAAGGTGTGAGAACCAGATTCACAGTGACGATAGGAGAGCATGATATTTTGGCTTCCCTATTTCAGTAGGCATCTCATTCTTCCCAGCCAAACTCACTTTTGTGAAATGGCATTGAAGCTGCTGATTCATTGGCAAAGGGGAAACAAATGGGCCACCTCCGGGTAACCCTCAAATTCCCAGTCCACTCTATTTTGCTCACCTGTTGCTTTATCCCATCTTTGCAACTTTCATTGGCTACATGGGCCTGATCTAAAAACTACCACAAGAGGGCAGTACTGGTCCACTCTGGATCTGAGCTAAATTCTAAATCTGGACTCTCCTAGGCCTCTTCTTTTGATGGGCTACTCATGACAGCGAGGCCTTCTGATATCAAGAATTCTGGCAAATGAGAGAAACACATCAGACCGGTCTCCCATCTTCTAGCCAGGAGTCATGAAGCAGCTCATGTTGGGTTGAAAGGTATTTATACATATGAAAAAATCTTTCTTGAGAGGAGAGATGAATCCTGGTTATATAATTATTTATTTGGATTCCCTGACAAAATTGGGTAATGTTTTCATTTTTCTGTCTGCTACTGAAAGGGTAGGGATATGTAGGAAGGAGTGCCCGGCACATAGTAAGTTCTCCTAAGTATTTATTTGGTGATGAGAAAATCATTCATGCCTAAAGCTTGATTTGGAGAGGAAAGCATTGATCAATTTCTCTTTGATGGAGACTGGACACAGCGGAGCCCAACACACCTGGCTGAATACTTCTTTTCCATCCTTGGGGACCCAGGGGCAATCCCTGTAGGCTGGGGGCCTCCAGAATTTCTTGGCGCTTTCTGGGTGCTGCCTGACCTTGGCTTGTAGCACTTAGGCTTAGACAGAGACTCCTTCTGCAGTATATTCTGAGAAGGGTCAACTCAACATGGTACCTCCTAGGGAAAAACTGCACCAGCCCTAATTCCTAATGAAGACTCTGCTGCTCATTTTTTATCTGAGCTGAGGGTCATTTATTTGCCAAAACAATTCTACCAGGTTACAGAAATCTGGGGATCAATTTTAGAGTCCCCCAATCCTAAGGGCCAGGTTCATGGCACCCTGAGTTGTGTTTCCTACCGAAGAAGCCATGGGGTAGTACCTCAGTAAGGAATTTCTCTCCAACCTGATCCACTTTAAACTGGTTTTCATCATTTTATCCCCAAGGGTGAATCAACACACCTTATTTAGGGAATTAAAAAAATCACATTTTCCCTTGGTATTGTTAGCCCATTCTTATTTTTGAGGCTGATCACGCACGACCTAGGGAGACTGAGAAAAGTGACTTGTCCAAAGTTACCCAGTGGCAAAGTGGGAAGACCCTTATTTCCAGCACACTCCTGTGACGTTACTTCTGGGCCTTGTGGATGGGACCTGGGGTGGTGGAGGGGCGGGGGATATGGATGTGGCCAAATCAGGCGGTCCTGACTGGGATGAAGGTTTGGGGAGGGATTTTGTTCCAACAGGTTCATTTTCCAGTGAGGGCTCCCCTAATTGGTGCTGGAGTCTAAGAGCATCTAATTCTGGGATTGCCGCTTTTGTTGGGAGATTTCCCTCTTAATCATCATATTCAGCCTCCCCAAAGTCGAATCCATGTTCAGGGGCCCCGATCCTTTGTAACCAGGACAGTTAGGGGGCTCCCAAGTGTTTCAGGGACACCAGCGTGGACCCTTGATTATGTATGAGAGGAATTAATACGGGCCAGGGGCACGTTTCTTGGCACTGAAGGTTCTTCAACAAAGGCAGTGGACTCATGTCTAAGATCAACACATTTGCACAGGCAAGAAGACAGACAAGGGACCGGGCACCACATGCACACGTGCGCGTGCGCACACACATACACCCACACATGTGACCAAAGCATCATCATAAAAAAGGAGAAGAGGGGACTCCAGTGGCCAAGGGACTGGCTCAGAGAACTTGCGTCCAATGCCTGCAGCCCTTCCAGGGGAACCCTAGAGAACAAGGCCTAACAGGAGTGGCAGCCACGTTCCAGTGGTTTCATGCACCCCTGGTGTGCCCTTGTCAGCAGGAGAGACGGGGAGGGAACAGAGTTTTGTAAGAGCCACCACAGAGTGTAAAGGCATTGCATTGCAGCAGGAAAACTCAAGGAGGAAACCCAGGAGGGCCGAGGAAACCACTGAGGGGCAAGAACCCAGAGGAGAAAAACCAGGACACAGCAACAAGGATGAGAGAGGCAGAGCGAGGGCTACATGGGGTCCTGGAGGACGGGGTCAGCAGCGTCTGTCCGCGCTTACAAAACCTGCAGCCACCCCTGCTACAGCATTCAGGGTGGCCACTCTGCATCCATCTGGGCAAGAAGGTCCAGTTAAGAGCTGAAAACCCTGTGGGGGGAGAAGTGGGGAGGGTTAGTTAGGAGGATGAAGGCCACCCTTTTCCTTCAAGGGACTCAGAGAAAGCCGCCTACTCTCTGGGCTCCAGCCCCATCTCTCTCATTTCTTGTGTGGCCCTAGTGTCTTGGACGGGACCTGGCACATAGCAGGGATGCGTCTCAAATGAATAAATAAATCAATAAATGAATGTTTGCTCACCAATACACATGGCTGGGAGGACGGTCATTTAAAGGGTCTCCCTTTTGACAACCAAGGTAGCTATGATCTTAAAGGGAATGATGTAGCCCGCTGGACACAACAGTTACATTTTTGTGATTGTCTTAAGGAGAAAACAATGAAGATGCTGAGTTTAAGAAGTGAGTAGGAGGCCTGGTGTGGTGGCTTATGCCTGTAATCGCAGCACTCCAGCACTCTGGGAGGCTGGGGCGGGGTGGACTGTCTGAGCTCAGGAGCTGGAGACCAGCCTGAGCACAGTGAGACCTGTCTCTACTAAAAATGGAAAAATTAGCTGGGTGTCATGGTGGGCGCCTGTAGTCTCAGGTACTCGGTAAGCTGTGAAAAGAAGATTGCTCGAGCCCAAGAGTTTGAGGTTGCTGTGAGCTACCCCAGGGTGACTGAATGAGACTCTGTCTCAAAAAAAAAGAAGTGAGTAGCATGTGTCTTGAGCAGCTGAGCTCCCAGCTAATTTAAGGCAATGGGCGTGCAGGTGTCCTGCAGCAAGGAATAGGTGGGGGGACAGGACTGGGCAGGGGGATTACAAGGTGGCATGCCATGGACTTACAGTAAGGTTTAAATAGTGAGATTCAATCCCAGTCTCATGGTGCCTCAGACTCTTTCCAGCAATTTTTTTTTTTTTTTTTTTTTTTTTTTGCGTTTTTTGCCAGGGCGGGGTTTTAAAAAGCCACCACAGGAATATGGGGCCAGAGCCGAAAACC